>PVKV010010612.1:0-75872 GCA_004027835.1 Alouatta palliata | reverse complement strand
TATCTGGGTGTCCATAACCTATGTATCTAAGTATCTATGTGACCATCAACTACTTGAGTAGACATCTATCTCTCTATTACCTATGTATCTTGGTATTTATGTGTCTATCACCTACATATCTAGGTATGTGTGAGTCCAGCAAATACGCATCTAGGTAACTATGTGTCCAACATCTATGTATCTAAGTATCTATGTGTCCATCAACTACTTGACTCGGTATCTAGGTGTCTATCTCCTATATATCTAGGTATCTATGTGTCTATCAAGTACATATTTAGGTATCTATGTGTCCAGCTTATACGTATCTAGGTATCTATGTGTACATCTACTATGTATCACGGTATCCATGTGCCAACACACCCATCTTGGCAACTCTGTGTCCTTTGGCTTTGTATCTAGGTGTCTATGTGTAAATCACCTATGTATCTAAGTATCTATGTGTCCGTCAAATACATGAGTAGATGTCTATGTGTCTATCACCTACCTATCTAGGTATCTGTGAGTCCAGCAAATGTTTATCTAGTTATCTATGTGTCCATCACTTGGAATCTAGGTACCTATGTGTCCATCACCTATGTATCAAAGTATCTATGTGTCCATCAACTACTTGACAAGGTATCTATGTGTCTACCACCTACGTATCTAGATATCTATGAGTCCAGGAATAAGTACCTAGGTATCTGTTTGTCCATCACATATATATCTAAGTATCTATGTGTCCATCAAATACTTGACTGAGTATTTATGTGTGTGTCACCTATGTATCTATGTATCTATTTGTCTGCAACCTACGTATCTCACTATCTATGAGTCCATCACTTACGTATCTAGGTATCTATGTGTACAACACCTATGTATCATGGTATCTATGTTTCCAACACATACGTATCTTGCTAACTCTGTGTCCTTCAGCTTTGTATCTAGGGGTCTATGTGTCCATCACTTCTGTATCTAGGTATCTTTGTGTCCATTAACTACTTGACTAGTTATCTATGTGTCTATCAGCTATGTATCTAGGTATCTATGTGTCTATCACCTACATATCCAGGTATCTGTGTTTTCAGCAAATATGTATCTAATTATCTATGTTTCCATCACTTATTTATCTAAGTATCTGTGTGTCCATCAAATACTTGACTACGTATCTAGGTGTCTATCACCCATGTATGTAGGTATCTATGCGTCTATCACCTAAGTATCTAGGTATCTATGAGTCCAGCTTATATGTATCTAGGTATCTATGTGTACATTACCTACGTATCACAGTATCCATGTGTCCAACATATACGTATCTTGGTAACTCTGTGTCCTACAGCTTTGTATCTAGGTGTCTATGTGTCCATCACCTATGTATCTAAGTATCTATGTGTCCATCAAATACATGACTAGGTATCCATGTGTCTACCAACTATGTATCTAGGTATCTGTGGATCTAGCATATATGTATCTAGATATCTCTGTGTCCATCACCTCTGTATCTAAGTATCTATGTGTCTATCAACTACTTGACTAGGTATCTATATGTCTATCACCTATGTATCTAGGTATCTATGTGTCTATATCCTACATATCTAATTATCTATGAGTCCAGCAAATACGTGTCTAGGAATCTATGTGTACATCACCTACGTATCACGGTTTCCATGTGTCCAACACATACGTATCCTGGTAACTATGTGTCCATAACCTTTGTATCTTGGTATCTATGTGTCCATCACAAATGTATCTAAGTATCAATGTGTCCATCAAATACTTCACTTGCTATCTATGTGTCTACCACCTATGTATCTAGGTATCTATGTGTCTATCACCTACCTTTCTAGGTATCTATGAGTACAGCAAATACGTATCTACGTATCTGTGTACATCACCTATGTATCACGGTATCCATGTGTCCATCACATACGTATCTTGGTAACTATGTGTCCATCACCTTTGTATCTAGCTATCTATGTGTCCATCACCTATGTAGCTAAGCATCTATGTGTGCTTCAACTACTTGACTCGGTATCTAGGTGTCTATCACCTACGTATCTAGGTATCGATGTTTCTATGACCTACGTATCTATCTATCTATGAGTCCAGCAAAGACGTATCTAGGTATCTATGTGTACATCACCTACGTATCACGGTATCCATGTGTCGAACACATACGTATCTTGGTAACTTTATGTCCATCACATTTGTATCTAGGTATCTATGTGTCCAGCACCTATGTATCTAAGTATCTCTGTGTCCATCAACTACTAGACTAGGTGTCTAAGTGTCTATCACCTATGTATCTTGGTATCTATGAGTCCAGCAAATACGCATCTAGGTATCTATGTGTACACCACCTACGTCTCATGGTATCCATGTGTCCAACACATACGTATCTTGGTAACTATGTGTCCATCACCTTTGTATCTAGGTATCCATGTGTCCATCACCTACGTACTTAAATAACTATGTGTCCATGAACTACTTGACTAGGTGTCTATGTGTCTCTCCCTTATGTATTTACATATCCATGTGTCTATCTCCTAAATATCTAGGTAACTATGAGTCCAGCAAATACATATTTATGTGTGTATGTGTACATCACCTATGTATCACATTTTCCCTGTGTCCAAAACATACGTATCTTGGAAACCATGTATCCATCACCTTTATATCAAGATATATCTGTGTTCGTCACCGATGTATCTAATTACATATGTGTCCATCAACTACTTGACAAGGTAGCTACGTGTCTATCACGTATGTATCTAGGTATCTATGTGTCTATCACCCACGTATATAGGTATCTATGTGTCCAGCAAATACGTATCTAGGTATCTATGTGTACATCACCTACGTATCACAGTATCTATGTGTCCAACTCATACGTATCTTGGTAATTATATGTCTGTCACCTTTTTATCTATGTATCTGTGTGTCTAGCACCTATGTATCTAAGTATCCATGTGTCCATCAACTACTTTACTTGGTATCTATGTGTCTATCACCTATGTATCTAGGTATCTCTGTGTTTATCCCATACGTATCTAGGAATCTATTAGTCCAGCAGATACATATCTAGGTATCTATGTGTACATCACCTACGTATCAGGGTATCCATGTGCCCCCACACATACGTATCTTGGTAACTATGTGTCCATCACCTTCGTATCTAGGTATCCATGTGTCCATCACCTACGTATTTAAATATCTACGTTTCCATAACCTGCTTGACAAGGTATCTATGTTTCTATCCCCTATGTGTTTACATATCCATGTGTCTATCTCCTATGTATCTAGGTATCCATGAGTCCAGCAGATACATATGTAGGTATCTATGTGTACATCACCTATGTATCATGGTTTCCTTGTGTACAACACATATGTATCTTGGTATCCATGTCTCCACCACCTTTGTATCTAGGTATCTAAGTGTTCATCACCGATATATCTAAGTATATATGTCTCCATCAACTACATGACTAGGTAGCTATGTGTCTATCACGTATGTATCTAGGTATCTATATGTCTATCACCTACGTATCTAGGTATCTATGAGTCCAGCAAATACGTATGTAGGTATCCATGTGTACATCACCTGTATATCACGGTATCCATGTGTGCAACACATACGAATCTTGGTAACTGTGTGTACATCACATTTGTATCTAGGTAACTATGTGTCCGTCACCTATGTTTCTAAGTATCTAAGTGTCCATCAACTACTTGACTATTTATCTATGTGTCTATCACCTATGTATCTAGGAATCTTTGTGTGTATCCCCTAAGTATCAATGTATCTACGTGTCGAGCAAATACATATCTTTGTATCTATGTGTACATCACCTGCGTATGACGGTATCCATATGTCCAACTCATACGAATCTTGGTAACTATGCGTCCATCACCTTTGTATCTAGGTATCTATGTGTCCATCACTGATGTATCCAATTATCTATGTGTTCATCAACTACTTGACTATTTACCTATGTGTCTATCAGCTAGGTATGTAGGTATCTATGTGTCTATCACCTACGTATCTAGGTATCTATGAGTCCAGCAAATACGTATGTAGGTATCTCTGTGTACATCACCTACGTATCCACTATCCATGTGTCCAAAACATACGTTTCTTGGTAACTCTGTTTCCATCACGTTTGTATCTAGATATCAATGTGTCCATCACCTATGTATCTAAGTATCTATGTTTCCATCAATTACTTGACTAGGTGACTATGTGTCTATCACCTACATATCTAGGTATCTATGAATCCAGCAAATACGTATCTAGGTATCTATGTGTACATCACGTATGTATCATTGTATCCATGTGACAAACACATACATATATTGGTAACTATGTGTCCATCACTTCTGTATCTAGGTATCTTTGTGTCCATTAACTACTTGACTACGTATCTATGTGTCTATCACCTATATGTCTATGTATCTATGTGTCTATCACCTACGTATCTAGATATCTATGTGTCCAGCAAATATGTATCTAGGTATCAATGTGATCATCACGTACGTATCACGGATTCCGTGTGTCCCACACATATGTATCTTGGTAACTATGTGTCCATCACCTTTGTATCTATATAAATATGTGTCCATCACCTAAGTATATAAGAATCAATGTGTCTATCCACTATTGACTATGTATCTATGTGTCTATCACCTGTGTATCTAGGTATCTATGTGTCTATCACCTACGTGTCTTATTATCTATGAGTCGAAAAAATATGTTTCTATGTATCTCTGTGTACATCACCTATGTATCACAGTATCCATGTGTCCAACCCATACGTATCTTGGTAACTATGTGTCCATCACATTTGTATCTAGGTATCTATGTGTCCATCAACTATGTATCTAAGCATTTATGTGTCAATCAACTACTTGACCAAGTATCTATGTGTCTATCACCTATGCATCTAAGTATCTGTGTGTATGTCAACTACTTGACCAGGGTATCTATGTGTCTATCACCTATGTATCTAGGTATCTGTGTGTCAAACACCTACGTATCTAGGTATCTATGAGTTCAGCAAATACATATCTAGGTATCTATGTGTACATCACTTACGTATCCGGTATCCATGTGCCAACACATACGTATTTGGTGACAATGTGACCATCACCTTTGTATCTAGGTATCTATGTGTCCATCACCTATGTATCTAAGTATCTATGTGTCCATCAACTTCTTGACTAGGTATCTATGTGTCTATCACCTATGTATCTAGGTATCTATGTGTCTGTCACCTAGGTATCTAAGTATCTATGAGTCAAGCAAGTACATATCTTTGTATCTATGTGTATATCACCTATGTATCATGGTATCTGTGATTCCAACACATACGTATCTTGGTAACTATGTGTCCATCACCTTTGTATCTATGTACCTATGTGTCCATCAACTACTTGACTAGGTGTCTATGTGCCTATCTCCTTTTTATCTAGGTATCTATGTGTCTATCCCCTAAGTATCTAGGTATCTATGTGTCCATTTCCTATATATCTAAGTATCTATGTTTCCATCAATCACCTGACTAGGTATCTATGTGTCTGTCACAAATGAATCAAGGTATCTATGAGTTTATCACCTGTGTATCTAGGTATCTGTGAGTCCAGCAAAAACGTATTTAGGTATCTATGTGTACATCACTTACTTATCATGGTATCCATGTGTCCAACACATATGTATCTTGGTAATTATGTGTCCAACAACTTTCTATCTAGGTATCTATGTGTCCATCCCTTATGTACCTAAGTATCTATCTGTCCATCAACTACTTGAGTAGGTATCTATGTTCCTATTGCAAGTGTAGCTAGGTATGTTAGTGTCTGTCAACTATGTATCTAGGTATATATGGTTCCAGCAAATACGTATCTAGGTATTTATGTGTACATCACCTACGTATCATGGTATCCATGTGTCCAACACATACTTATCTTGGTAACTATGTGCCTATCACCTTTGTATCTAGTTATCAATGTGTCCATCACTTATGTATCTAAGTATCTAAGTGTCCATCAAATACTTGACTAGGTATCTATGTGTCTATCACCTATGTATCTAGGTATCTATGTGTCTATCACCAACGTATCTAGGTATCTATGAGTCCAGCAAATACTTATCTATGTATCTGTGTGTATATCAACTATGTATCTCTGTATGCATGTGTACAACACATATGTACCTTGGTTACTATGTGTCCATCACCTTTGTATCTTGGTATCTATGTGTCCATCACTTACGTGTCTAAGAATCTACGTGTATATCAACTTCTCCTCTAGGTATCTATTTGTCTATCCCCTACGTAACAAGGAATCTATGTGTCTATCACCTACGTATCTATGTATCTATGGGTCCAGCAAATACGTATCTACGTATCTATGGGTACATCAAATACATATCACAGTATCCTTTTGTCCAATACATACGTATCTTGGTACCTATGTGTCCATCACCTTTGTATCTAGGTATCTATGTGTCCATCACCTATGCATCAAAGTATCTGTGTGTCCATCAACTACTTGACTATCTATGGGTCTATCTCCTATGTATCAAGGTATCTATGTGTCTATCACCTATGTATCTAGGTATCTATGAGTCCAGCAATTACGTATCTAGGTATCCATGTGTACATCACCTACGTATCATGGTATCCATGTGTCGAACACATACGTATCTTGGTATCTGTGTGTCCATCACATTTGTATCTTAGTACGTATGTGTCCATCAACTACTTGACTAGGTATCTATGTGTCTATCACCTATGTATCCAGGTATCTATGAGTCCAGGAAATACGTATCTAGGTATCTATGTGTACGTCTACCTATCACGGTATCCATGTGTACCACATATACATATATTGGTAAATATTTGTACATCACCTTTGTCTCTAGGTATGTATGTGTCCATCACTTATGTACCTAAGTATCTATGTGTCCATCAACTACTTGACTAGCTATCTATGTGTCTATCACCTATGCATCTAAGTATCTATGTGTCCAGCACATACATATCTAGGTATCCATGTGTAATATCACCTACGTATCACGCTATCCATGTGTGCAACACATACGTATCTTGGTATCTATGTGTCCATCACCTTTGTATCTAGGTATGTATGTGTCCATCACTTATGTATCTAAGTATCTATGTGTACATCAACTACCTGACTAGGTATCTATGTGTCTATCAATTATGTATCTAGGTATCTATCTCTCTATCTCTTGCATATCTATGTATCTATGAGCCCAGCAAATTCGGATCTAGTTATCTATGTGTACATCACCTACGTATTACCGTATCCATGTGTCCAACACATACGTATCTTGGTAACTATACGTCCATAACCATTTTATCTCTGTATCTATGTGTCCGGCACCTATGTATCTAAGTGTCAATGTGTCCATCAACTACTTGACTAGGTATCTATGTGTCTATCACCTATGTATCTAGGTATCCATGTGTCTATCCACTACATATCTAGGGATCTATGGGTCCAGCAAATACGTATTTGGTATCTATGTGTACATCACCTACTTATCATGGTATCCATGTGTCCAACACATACGTATCTTGGTAACTATGTGTTCATCACATTAGTATCTAGGTATCCATGTGTACAGCACCTACGTATTTAAATATATATCTGTCCATAAACAACTCGACTTCCTATCTATGTGTCTATCCCCTATGTATCTATGTATCTGTGTGTCTATCTCCTATGTATCTAGGTATCTATGAGTCCAGCAAATACGTGTCTAGTTATCTGTGTGTACATCACCTATGTATCATGGTATCCCTGTGTCTAACACATACTTATCTTGGTAACCAGGTCTGCATCACCTTTGTATCTAGGTATCTGTGTGTCCATCACCTATGCTTCTAAGTATCTATGTGTCTATTACCTACGTATCTAGGTATCTGTGTGTCTATCACCTACGTAAATATGTATCTATGAGTCTGTCACATACGTATCTAGGTATCTATGAGTCCAACAAATACGTATCTAGGTATCGATGTGTGTATCTCCAAAGTATCATGGTTGCCATGTGTGAAACACACACTTATCTTGGTATCTATGTATCCATTACCTTTGTATCTATTTATCTATGTGTCCATCACTTATGTATCTAAGTATCTACGTGTCCATCAACTACTTGACCAGGGGTCTATGTGTCTATCACCTATGTAACTATGTATCTAAGTGTCTATCACCTACGTATCTAGGTATCTATGAATCCAGCAAATACGTATCTAGGTATATATGTGTGCATCACCTAAGTATCGTGGTATCTATGTCTCCATCACATACGTATGTTGGTATCTATGTGTCCATCATCTTTTATATAGGTATCTATTTGTCCATGACCTATGTATCTATGTATCTATGTGTCCATCAACTACCTGATTAGGTTTTTATATGTCTATCACATATGTATCTGGGAATCTATGTGTCGATCCCCTACATTTCTAGGTATCTATGAGTCCAGTAAATACGTATCGAGGTATATATGAGTCCAGCAAATACATATCTAGGTATCTATGTGTACATCTCCTCTGTACCTTGGTGTCTATGTGTCCTTTAACTACTTGACTAGGTATCTATATGTCTATCACCTATGCATCTAGGTATCCATGTGTCTATCACCTATGTATCTAGGTATCTATGAGTGTAGCAAATACGTATCTAGGTATATATGTGTGCATCACCTACGTATCATGGTATCCATGTCTCCATCACATACGTATCTTGGTAACTATGTGTCCATCACATTTGTATCTAGGTATCTATGTGTCCATCACCTCTGTACCTTGGTGTCTATGTGTCCTTTAACTACTTGACTAGGTATCTATATGTCTATCACCTATGCATCTAGGTATCTATGTGTCTATCACCTACGTATCTAGGTACCTATGAGTGTAGCAAATACGTGTCTAGGAATCTATGTGTACATCACCTACGTATCACGGTATCCATGTGTCCAATACATACGTATCTTAGTAAATATGTGTACAACAACTTTCTCTCTAGGTATCCATGTGTCCATCACCTATGTATCTAAATATCTATGTGTCCATCATCTACTTGGCCTGGTATCTATGTGTCTATCACCTAGGTGTCTAAGTATCTATGAATCCAGCAATTACATATCTAGGTATCTATGTGTACATCTCCTACCTATCACGGTATCCATGTGTCCCAAACATACATATCTTGCTAAATATGTGTGCATCACCATTGTCTCTAGGTATCTATATGGCCATCACCTATGTATATAAGTAACTATGTTTCCATCAACTCTTGACTACCTATGTGTCTATCACCTATGAATTTAGGTATCTGTGTGTCCAGCAAATATGTATCTAGGTATCTATGTATACATGACCTTTGTATTACATTATCCATGTGTCCAACACATACGTATCTTGGTAACTATGTGTCCATCACCTTAGTATCTAGGTATCTATGTATCCATCACCTGCGAATCTAAGTATCTATGTGTCCATCAACTGCTTGACTAGGTATCTATGTGTCTATCACATATATATATCTAGGTATCTGTCTGTCTATCACCTAAGTATCTAGGTATCTATGAGTCCAACAAAAACGTATCTATGTATCTATGTGTACATCAACTAGGTATCACGGTATCCATGGGTCCAAAACATACGTATCTTGGTAACTATGTGTCCATCACCTTTGTATCTAGTTATCTATGTGTCCATCACCTATGTATCTAAGTATATATGTGTGCATCAACTACATGAATCGGTATCTATGTGTCTATCAACTATGTATTTAATTATCTTTCTGTCTTTCACCTACGTATCTAGATATCTATGAGTCCAGCACATACGTATCTTGGCCTCAAAGTGTACATGACTTACATATCACTGTATCCATGTGTCCAACTCATACTTATCTTGGTAACTATGTGTCCATCACCTTTGTATCTAGGTTTCTATGTGTCCATCACCTTTGTATATAAGTATCTATGTGTACATCAACTATTGACTAGGTATCTATGTGTCTGTCACCTATGTATCTAGGTATCAACGAGTCCAGCAAATACATATCTATGTATATCTGTGTACATCACCTACGTATCACGGTATCCATGTGTCCAACACATTCGTATCTTGGTAAATATGTGTCCATCACATTGTATCTATTTATTTATGTGTCTATCTGATACGTATCTAAGTATCTATGTGTCCATCAACTACTTTACTAGGTATCTATGTGTACATGACCTATGTAATATGGTATAAATGTTGGCAGAACATACGTATCTTGGTAAATATGTGTCCATCTCATTTGTATCTATGTATCTATGTGTCCATCACCTATATATCTAAGTAACTATGTGTCCATCAGCTACTTGACTAGGTATCTATGTGTCTATCACCTACGTATGCAGGTATCTATATGCCCATCACATTTGTATGTAGGTATCTATGTGTCCATCACCTACGTATCTAAGTATCTTTGTGTCCATCAACTACTTGACTAAGTATCTATGGGTCTATCACCTAAGTATCTAGGTATCTATGTGCCTATCACCTATGTATTTTGGTATCTGTGAGTCCAGGAAATACATATCTAGGTATCTATGTATACATCACCAACGTATCATGATATCCACGTGTACAAAACATACGTATCTTGGTAACTATGTGACCATCACCTAGGTATCTAGGTATCTGTGTGTCTGACACCTATGTATCAAAGTGTCTATGTATTCATCAACTACCTGACTTTGTATCTCTGTGTCTATCACCTATGTATCTCGGTATCTATGGGTCTATCACCTGTGTATCTAGGTATCTATGTGTCTATCAGCTACGTATATACGTATCTATGAGTCCAGCAAATACGTATCTAGGTATCTATGTGTATCTTGGTAACTATGTGTCCAACATCATTTTATCTAGGTATCTATGTCTCCATCAACTATGCATCTAAGTATATATGCGTCCATCAACTACTTGACTAGGTATCTATGTGTCTATCACCTATGTATCTAGGTATCTATCTGTCTATCACCTACTTATCTAGGAATCTATGAGTCCAGCAGATATGTATCTGTTTATCTATGTGTACATCTAATATGCATCACGGTATCCATGTGTCCAACACATACGTATATTGGTAACTGTGTTTGCATCACTTTTGCATCTAGGTATCTATGTCCATCACCTATGTATCTAAGTATCTATGTGTCCATCAACCACTTGACTAGGTATCTATCTGTCTGTCACCTATGTATCTAGGTATCTATGTATCTAGCACCTATGTATCTAGGTATCTATGAGTCCAGCAAATACATATCTAGGTATCTATGTGTACATCACCTACGTATCACGGTATCCATGTGTCCAACACATGCGTATCTTGGTAACTATGTGACCATCACATTTGTAACTAGGAATCTATGTGTCCATCACCTATGTATCTAAGTATCAGTGTGTCCATCAACTACTTGACTAGGTATCTATGTGTCTATCATCTATGGATATAAGTATCTATGTGTCAGGCAAATACTTATCTAGGTATCTATGTGTACATCACCTACGTATCATGGTATCCATGTGTCCAACATAAACTTACCTTGGTAACTTTGTGACCAATACTTTTGTATCTAGGTATCTATATGTCCATCAACTATGTATCTCAGTATCTATGTGTCCATCAACTACTTGACTATGTATCTATGTGTCTATCACCTATGTATCTAGGTATCTATGTGTCTATCACCTACGTATCTAGATATCTATGAGTCCAGCAAATACGTATATAGGTATCTATGTGTATATCACCTATGTATCACGGTATCCATGTGTCCAACACACACTAATCTTGGTATCTATGTGTCCATCACCTTTGTATCTCGGTATCTATTTGTCCATCACATATGTATCTAAGTATCTATGTGTTCTTCAACGACTTGACTAGGTATCTATGTGACTATCACCTATGTATTTAGGTGTCTATGTACCTATCACCTAGGTATCTAGGTATTTATGAGTCCGGCAAACACGTATGTAGGTATCTATGTGCACATCAACTACGTATCACGATATCCATGTGTCGAACACATTCGTATCTTGGTAACTATGTGTCCATCAACTTTGTATCTAGGTATCTATATGTCTATCACCTACGTATCTAAGTATCAATGGGTCTATCACCTATCTATCTAGGTATCCATGAGGACAGCAAATACATCATATCTAGTTATGTATGTTTGCATAACCTACGTATCATGGTATCCATGTGTCCAACACATACTTATCTTGGTAACTCTGTGTCCATCACATTTTATCTAGGTATCTATGTGTCCATCACCTACGTATCTAACAATCTATGTGTCCATCAACTACTTGACTAGGTATCTATGTGTCCATCAACTACTTGACTTGGTATCTATGTGTCTATCACTTATGTATCTAGGTATCTATGTGTCTATCACCTATGTATCTAGGTATCTGTGAGTCCATCAAATAAGTATCTAGGTAACTATCTGTCCACCACATATGTATCTATGTATCTATGTGTACATCATCTAATTGACTAGGTATCTATGTGTCTATCACCTATGTACCTAGGTATCTATGTGTCTATCACCTATGTATCTAGGTATCTATGAGTCCAGCAAATACATATCTAGGTATCTATGTGTATATCACCTACATATCATGGTATCCATGTATACAAAACATACGTATCTTGGTAACTATGTGTCCATCACCTTTGTATCTAGGTATCTATGTGTACATCACCTACGTATCATGGTATCCATGTGTACACAACATACGTATCTTGGTAACTATTTGTCCATCACCATTTTATCTCGCTATCTATGTGTTCATCTCATATGTATCTATGTATCTATGTGTCCATCAACTACTTGACTAGGTATCTATGTGTCTATCATCTATGTATCTTTGTATCTACATGCCTACCCCCTACGTATCTTGATATCTATGTGTTTGTCACCTAGGTATCTAGGTAGGTATGAGTCCAGCAAATACAAATCTATGTATCTATGTGTACATTACTTACGTATCACGGTATCCTCTTGTCCAACACATATGTATCTTGGTAAATATGTGTACATCACTTTTGTCTCTATGTATCTATGTGTCCATCACCTATGTGTCTAAGCATTCATGTGTCCATCAACTACTTGACTACGTATCTATGTCTATGACTTGTGTATCTAGGTATCTATGTGTCTATCAGATATGTATCTAGGTATCTATGAGTCGAGAAAATAAGTATCTAGTTTTCTCTGTGTACATCATCTATGTATCTAAGTATCTATGTGTCCATCAACTACTTGACTAGGTATCTATGTGTCTATCAATTCTGTTTCTAGGTATCTATGTGTCTATCACCTACCTATCTAGGTATGTATGAGTTCAGCAAATAAGTATCTAGGTATCTATCTGGGTATCTACGAGTCCAGCAAATAAGTATCTAGGTATCAATGTGTCCATCACCTATGTATCTAAGTATCTATATGTCCGTCAACTACTTGACTAGGTATCTATGTGTTTATCACATATGTATCTTCGTATCTATGTGTCTATCACCTAAGTATCTTGGTATCTATGAGTGCAGCAAATACGTATCTAGGAGTCTATGTGTACATCACCTACATATTACGGTACCCATGCGTCCAACACATACGTATCTTGGTAAGTATGTGTCCATCACCATTGTATCTAGGTATCTATGTATCCATCACCTATGTATCTAAGTATCTATGTATCCATCACCTGCTTGACTAAGTATCCATGTGACTATCATCTCTGAATCTAGGTATCTATGTGTCTATCTCCACGTATCTAGTTATCTATGAGTCCATCAAAAACGTATCTAGGTGTCTATGTGTACATCAGCTACGTATCACGGTATCCATGTGTCCAACACATACGTAACTTGGTAACTATGTGTCCATCACATTTGTATCTAAGTATCTATGTGTCCATCACCTATGTATCTAAGTACCTATGTGTCAATCAACTACTTGACTATTTATCTATGTGTCTATCACCTATGTATCAAGGTATCTATGTGTCTATCACCAACATATTTCGGTATCTGTTAGTCCAGCAAATACGTATCTATATATCTATGTGTACATCAAATACGTATTACATTATCCATGTGTCCAACACATACGTATCTTGGTAACTATGTGTCCATCACTTTTGTATCTAGGTATCTATGTGTCCATTACCAATGTATCTAAGTATCTATGTGTCCATCAACTACTTGACTAGGCATCTACGTGTCTATCACAAATGTATCTAGGTATCTATGTGCCTATCACCTACATATCCATGTATCTATGAATCCATCAAATAAGTATCTAGGCAACTATCTGTCCATCACCTATGTATCTAAGTGTCTATGTGTCCATCAACTAATTGACTAGGTATCTAAATGTCTGTCACCTATTTGTCTATGTCCAGCAAATAAGTATCTAGGTATCAATGTGTCCATCACCTATGTATCTAAGTATCTATATGTGTCTATGTGTCTATCTCCTACGTATCTAGGTATCTATGAGTCCTGCAAATACGTATCTAGGTATCTATGTGTACCTCACCTATGTATCACTTTATCCATGTGTACAACACATACATATGTTGGTAACTATGTGTCCATCACCTTTGTATCTAGGTATCTAGTGTCCATCACCTATATATCTAAGTATCTATGTGTCCATCAACTGCTTGAGTAGGTATCTATTGACTATCACCAATGTATCTAGGTATCTATGTGTCTATCATCTACGTATCTAGGTATCTATGGTTCTATCTCCTACGTATCTAGGTATCTTTGTGTCTATCACCTATGTATCTTTGTATCTATGTGTCTATCAAGTAAGTATCTATGTATCTATGAGTCCAGCAAGTAGTTATCTAGGTATCTTTGTGTCTTCATATCCATGTGTCCAACGTATCTTCATATCCATGTGTCCAAAACATACGTATCTTGGTAAATATGTGTCCATCACATTTGTATCTAGGTATCTATGTGTCCATCACCTATGTATCTAAGTATCTATGTGTCAATCAACTACTTGACTGTGTATCTATGTGTCTGTCCCCTATTTATTTAGGTATCTGTGAGTCCAGAAAAACGTATCTAGGTATCTATGTGTACATCACCAATGTATCACGGTATCCATGTGTACAGCTCCTATGTATCTCATTAAATACGTGTCCATCACATTTGTATGTAAGTATCTATGTGTCCATCTCCTATGTTTCTAAGTATCTATGTGTCCATCAACTAGTTGACCAAGTATCTATGTGTCTATCACCTATGTATCTAGGTATCTACGTGTCTATCACCTACGTAACATGGTATCTATTTGTTTATCACCTACGTATTGAGGTAGGTATGAGACCAGCTAATACATGTCTAGGTATCTATATGTACTTCACCTGCATATCACGGTACCCACGTGTCCAACACATACGTATCTTGGTAAATATTTGTACATCACATTTGTCTCTAGGTATCTATGTGTCCATCACCTATGTATCTAAGTATCCATGTGTCCATCAACTACTTGTCTATGTATTGATGTGTCTCTCTCCTATGTATCTAGTTATCTATGTGTCTATCACCTAAGTATCTAAGTATCTATGTGTCCATCAACTACTTGACTAGGATTCTGTGTGTCTATAACCTATGTATCTAGGTTTCTATATGTCTATCACCTACGTATGTAGGTATCCATGAGTCCAGCAAATGGGTACCATGGTATCTATGTGTACATCATCTACCAATCACAGTATCCATGTGTCTAACCCATATGTATATTGGTAACCATGTTGTGTCCATCACTTTGTATCTATGTATATATGTGTATATCACCTATGTATCTAATTATCTATGTTTCCATCAACTGCTGGACTTGGTATCTATGTGTCTATCACCTATCTATCTAGGTATCTCTGTGTCTATCACCTACAAATCTAAGCATCCTTGAGTCCAGCCAATACGTATCTAGGTATCTATGTGTACGTCACTGACGTATCACGGTTTTCATGTGTCCAACACATACGAATCTTTGTAACTATGTGTCCATCTTCTTTGTATGTCGTTATGTATGTGTCCATCACATTTGTCTCTAAGTATCTATGTGTCCATCAACTACTTGACTAGATATCTATGTGTCCATCACCTATGTATCTAAGCATTCATGTGTCCATCAACTACTTGACTAGGTATCTATGTCTATCACCTGTGTATCTAGGTATCTATGTGTCTATCACCTATGTATCTAGGTACCTATGAGTCCAGCAAATAAGTATCTAGTTTTCTATGTGTCCATCACCTATGTATCTAAGTATCTATGTGTCCATCAATTACTTGACTACGTATCTATATGTCTATCACATATGTATCTAGGTATCTATGTGTCTATCACCTAAGTATCTTGGTATCTATGTGTCCAGCAAATACTTATCTTGGTATGTATGTGTACATCACCTATGTATCACAGTATCCATGTGTCCAACACATATGTACGTTGGTAACTATGTGTCCATCACATTTGGATCTAGGTATCTATGTGTCCATCACCAATATATATAAGTATGTGTCCATCAACTGCTTGACCAGTTATCCATGTGTCTATCACCTCTGAATCTAAGTATCTATGTGTCTATCACCTACGTATCTAGGTATCTATGAGTCCAGCAAAAACGTATCTAGGTATCTATGTGGACATAACCTTGGTATCACGGTACCATGTATCAAAAAATATGTAACTTGATAACTATGTGTCCATCACATTTATATCTATCTATATGTCCATCCCCTATGTATCTAATTCTCTATGTGTCCATCAACTATTTGACTAGGTATGTATGTGTCCATCAAACACTTGACTAGGTATCTATGTGTCCATCAACTACTTGACTAGGTATCTATGTGTCTATCTCCTATATATAAAGGTATCTATGTGTCTATCACCTACGTTTTTCGGTTTCTGTGAGTCCTGCAAATACGTATCTAGGTATATATGTGTTCATCACCTATGTGTCACTTTATCCATGTGTCCAACACATACGTATCTTTGTAACTGTATGTCCGTCACCTTTGTATCTAGGTGTCTTTGTGTACATTACCTTTGTATCTAAATATCTATGTGTCCATCAAATACTTGACTAGGTATCTATGTTTCTATCACCTATGTATCTAGGTATCTTTGTGTCTATCTATTACGTGTCTAGGTATTTATGAGTCCAGCTAATATGTATCTAGGTATCTGTGTGTACATCACCTACATATCACGGTATCCTTCTGTCTAACACATACGTATCTAGGTATCTATGTATCCATCACCATTGTAACCTGGAATATATGTGTCCATCAACTCCGTATCTAAGCATCTGTGTGTCCATCAAGAACTTCACTAGGTATCTATTTTTCTATTACCTATGTATCTAGTTTTCTATGTGACTATCAACTACGTATCTATGTATCTATCAGTCCAGCAAATACGTATCTGGTAAATAGTGTACATCACCTACCGATCATGGTGTCCATGTGTCCAACACATACCTATCTTGGTAACTATGTGTCCATCACTTTTGTATTTACATATCTATGTGTCCATCACCTATGTATCTAAGTAGCTATGGGTCCATCAACTACTTGACGTGGTATCTATGTGTCTATCAGCTATGTATCTAGGTATCTATGTGTCCATCAACTACATATCTAGGTATCTATGAGTCCAGCAAATACGTATCTAGGTATCTATGTGTCCATCACATACGTATCTAAGCATCTATGTGTCCAGCAACTACTTGACTAGGTATCTATGTGTCTATCACATATGTATCTAGGTATCTATGTGTCTATCTCCTATATGTCTAAGAACCTATGTGTCCATCAACTACTTGACTAGGTATCTATGTGTCTATCACCTATATATCTAGGTATCTATGTGTCTATCTCCTATGTATCTAAGAACCTATGTGTCCATCAACTACTTGACTAGGTATCTATGTGTCTATCAACATTGTATCTAGGTATCTATGTGTCCATCACCTATGTATCTAAGTACCTATGTGTCCATCAACTACTTGACTGGGTATTTAGGTGTCTATAACCTATGTATCTAGGTATCTTGGTGTCTATCACCTACATATCTAGGTATGTATGAGTCCAGCAAATACGTATTTAGGTATCTATGTTTACATCACCTACGTATCATGGTATCCATGTGTCCAACACATACATATCTTGGTAACAATGTGTCCATCACCTATGTATCTAGGTATCTACTTGTCCATCACCTATGTATCTAAGTATCTATGTGTCCATCAACTACTTGACTAGGTATCTATGTGACTATCACCTATGTACCTAGATATCTATGTGTCTATCACCTATGAATCTAGGTATGTATGAGTCCAGGAAATACGTTTCTAGGTATCTAAGTGTACATCACCTACATATCACGGTATCCATTTGTCCAACACATGTGTATCTTGGTAACTATATATCCATCACCTTTGTATCTAGGTATCTATGTGTCCATCAACTACCTGACTATTTATCTATGTGTCTATCAACTGTGTATCTAGGTATCCATGTGTCTATCACCTGCATATCTAGTTATCTATGAGTACAGCATATACGTATCTTCGTATCTATGTGTACATCACCTATGTATCACAGTATCCATGTGTCCAACAGATACATATCTTTGTAACTATGATCCATCACCTTGGTATATATGTATCTATGTGGCCATCTCTTCTGTATCTAAGTATCTATTTGTCCATCAACTACTTGACTAGGTATCTATGTGTCTATCACCTATGTATCTAAGTATCTAAGTGAACATCAACTACTTAACTAGATATCCATGGTTCTGTCACCGATGGTTCTAGGTATCTATGTGTCTATCACCTACATATCTCAGTATCTGTGAGTCCAGCAAATACTTATCTAGGCATCTATGTGTATATCACCTAGGTATCATGGTATCCATGTGTCCAACACATTCGTATATTGGTAAATATGTCCCCATCATCTTTCTGTCTCGGTATCTATGTGTCCGTCAGCTATGTATCTAAGCACCTACATGTCCATCAACCACTTGACTAGATATCTAGGTGTCTATCATCTATAATTCTAGGTATCTATGTGTCTATCACCTACCTATCTAGGTATATATGAGTCCAGCAAATATGTATCTAGGTATCTATGTGTACATCACCTATGTATTACGGTATTGATGTGTCCGACACATACGTATTTTGGTAACTATGTGTCCATCGCCATTATATCTCAGTATCTACGTGTCCAGCACCTATGTATCTAAGTATCTATGTGTCCATCAACCACTTGACTCAGTATTTATGTGTCTATCTATTATGTATCTAGGTATCTATGTGTCTATCACCTACGTATCTAGGTATGTATGAGTCCAGCAAATACGTATCTAGGTATGTATGTGTACATCACCAACGTATCTCGGTATCCTTGTGTAAAACACATGCGTATCTTGGTAACTATGTGTCCATCACCTTTGTATCTTGGTATCTATGTGTCCATCGCTTACATATCTAAGTATCTAAGTGTACATGGACTACTTGAATAGGTATCTATTGTCCATCAAAAATGAATCTAAGTATCTATGTGTCTATCACTTACATATCTAGGTATCTAGTGTACATCATTACCTGTCACGGTATCCAAGTGTCCAACACATATGTATCTTGGTAACTGCGTGCCATCACCTTTGTTTCTAGGTATCTAGGTGTTCATCACCTATGTATCTAAGTATCTATTTGTCCATCAACTACTTCACTAGGTATCTATGTGTCTATAACCTATGTATCTAAGTATCTATGTGTCTATCGCCTACGTATCTAGGTATCTATGAGTCCAGCCAATACGTATCTAGGTATATATATGTACGTCACCTACATATGACGGTATCCATGTGTCCAACACATACTTATCTTGGTAACTATGTGTCCATCACTTTTTATCTATATATCTATGTGTCCATTACATACGTATCTAAGTATTTTTGTGTACATCAAATACTTGACTAGGTATCTATGTGTCTATCTACTATGTATCTAGGTATCTATGTGTCTATCACCTACGTATCTAGGTATCTATGAGTCCCAAAATTCATATCTAGTTATCTATGTGTACATCAGCAACGTATCACGGTATCCATGTATCCAACTCATACGTATCTTGGTAACTATGTGTCCATCACCTTTGTATCTAGGTAACTATGTGTCCGTCACCTATGCAAGTATGTGTCCATGAACTGCTTGACTATGTATCTATGTGACTATCACCTATGTACCTAGTTATCTATGTGTCTATCACCTATGAATCTAGGTATGTATGAGTCCAGGAAATATGTATCTAGGTATCTATGTGTACATCACCTACGTATCTGGGTATCCATTTGTAAAACACATGTGTATCTTGGTTATTATATAGCCATCACATTTGTATCTGGGTATCTATGTGTCCATCAAATACTTGTCTATTTATCTACGTGTCTATCAACTGTGTATCTTGCTATCCATGTGTCTATCACCTGCATATCTTGTTATCTATGAGTACAGCATATACGTATGTTCGTATCTATGTGTACATCACCTACGTATGATGGTCTCCATGTGTCTAACACATATGTATCTTGGTAACTATGTGTCCATCATTTAGTATCTAGGTATCAATATGTCCATGACTTTTGAATCTAAGTATCTATGTGTCCATCAACTACTTGACTAGGTATCTATGTCTCTATCACCTAAGTTTCTATGTATCTATGTCTATCACCTACATATCAAGGTATCTATGAGTCCAGGAAATGCGTATCTAGGTAGCTCTGTGTAAATCACCTATGTATCACGATATCCATGTGACCAACACATAAGTATCTTGGTAACTATGTGTCCATTACTTTGTATCTAGGTATCAATGTGTCCATCACATATGTATCAAAGTATCTACGTGTCTGTCAAATATTTGACTAAGTGTTTATGTGTCTATCACCTATGTGTCTATGTATCTATCACCTACGTATCTAGGTATCTATGAGTCCAACAAATGCGTATCTAAGTATCTATGTGTACATCACCTACATATCACGGTATCCATGTGTCCTACAGCTACGTATCTGGGTGACTATGTGTCCATCACCATGGTATCTATTTATCTATGGGTCCATCTCCTGTGTATGTAGGTATCCATGTGTCCATCAGCTGTGTATCTAGGTATCTATGTGTCCAGCAAATATGTATCTAAGTATCTATGTGTACATCACATACGTATCATGGTATCCATGTGTTCAACACATACGTATCTTTTTAACTATGTGTCCATCACTTTTGTATCAAGGTATCTATGTGTCTATCACCTATGTATCTAGGTATCTAAGAGTCCAGCAAATACGTATCTATGTATCTATGTTTACATCTCCTCTGTATCATGGTATCCTTGTGTAAAACACATATGTATCTTGGTAACTATGTGTCCATCATCTATGAATCTAGGAATCTATGTGTCCATCACCTATGTATCTATGTGTCCATCAACTACTTGCATAGGTAGCTATGTGTCTGTCGCCTATGTATCTAGGTATCTATGTTTCCAACTCTTACCTATCTAGTTATCTATGAGTCCAGCAAATACGTATCTAGGTACCTATGTGTCCATCATCTACGTATCATGGTATACACGTGTCCAACACATATGTATCTTGGTAACTATGTGTCCATCACCTTTTCATAAAGGTATCTATGAGTCCATCACCTATGTATCAATGAATCTATGTGTCTACCACCTACGTTTCTAGGTATCTATGTGTCTGTCACCTATGTATCTGGGTACCTATATTTATCACCTATATATCTAGGTATCTATGAGTCCAGCAAATACGTATCTAGGTATCTATGTGTACATCACCTGTGTATCACGGTATCCTTGTGTCCAACATGTACTTATCTTGGTAACTCTGTGTCCATCACTTTTGTATCTAGATATCAATGTGTTCATCTCCTATATACCTAGGTATCTATGTGTCTATCACTTATGTATCTAGGTATCTATGAGTCCAGCAAATACATATGTACCTATCTATGTGTACATCTCCTACATATCACATTATCCATGTGTCCATCACATATGTATCTTGGTAACTATGTGTGCATTACCTTCGTATCTAGGTATCTATGTGTCCATCACCTATATGTCTAAGTATCTATGTGTCCATCAACTACTTATCTAGGTATCTATGTGTCTAACACCTATGTATTTAAGTATATATGTGTCTACCACATACGTATCCATGTATGTATGATTCCAGCAGTTACATATCTAGGTATCTATATGTACATCACCTACATATCACGTTATCCATGTGTCCAACACATACGTATCTTTGTAACTATGTGTCTATCACTTTGCATCCAGCTATCTATGTGTCCATCACCTATGTATCTAACTATCTAAGTCTCCATCAACTACATGACTAGGTATCTATGTATCTATCTCCTATGTATCTAGGAATCTATGTGTCTATCACATACGTATCTAGGTATCTATGTGTCCAGCAATTACGTATCTGGGTATCTTTGTGTACGTCACCTACGTTTCAGGATATTCATGTGTCCAACACACTCTTATATTGGTAACTATGTGTCCATCCCATAAGTATTTTTTATCTATGTGTCCATCCCCTATGTATCTAAGTATCTGTGTGTCCATCAACTACTTGATTTGGAATCTATGTGTCTATCACTTATGTATCCAGGTATCTATGTGTCTATCAGCTATGTAATTAGGTATTTATGAGTCCTGCAAATACATATCTAGATATCTATGTGTACATCACCTATGTATCATGGTATCCATGTTTCCAAAACTTGTTTATCTTGGTAACTATGTGTACATCACATTTGTATCTAGGTATCCATGTGTCCATAACCTATATATATAAGTATCTATGTTTCCATCAACTACTTGACTAGGTATCTATGTGTCTATCACCTATGTATCTAGGTATCTATGAGTCCACCAAATACGTATCTAGGTATCTATGTGTACATCACCTACATATGACTTTATCCATGTGTCCAAACTATACGTATCTTATTAACTATGTGTCCATCACTTTGTATCTACATATCTATGTGCCCATCACCTATGAATCTAAGTATCTATGTGCCATCACCTATGTATCTTGGTATCTTTTCGTCTATCACCTGTGTATCTAGGTATCTATGTGTCTATCTCCCATGTACGTAGGTATGTATGAGTCGAGCAAATACGCATATAATTATCTGTGTGTACGTCACCTACATATGACGGTTTCCATGTGTCCAACACATAAGTATCTTGCTAACTATGTGTCCATTTCCTTTCTATTTTGGTATCTATGTGTCCATCACATATGTACCTAAGTAAACAAGTGTCCATCAACTACTTTACTAGGTATCTATGTGTCTATCACCTATGTATCTAGGTATCTGTATGACTATCACCTACGTATCTAGGTATCTATGAGTCCAGCAAATACGTATCTATGTATCTATGTTTACATCACCTACGTATCATGGTATCCATGTGTCCAACCCAAACGTATCTTGGAAACTATGTGTCCATCACTTTTGTATCTAGGTAACTTTGTGTCCATCACCTATGTATCTAAGTATCTATGTGTCCATCAGCTACTTGATTAGGTATCTATGTGTCCATCACATATGTATCTAGGTATCTATGAGGCCATCACCTGTCTATCTAGGTATCTATGAGCCAGCAAATACGTATCTTTGTATCTATGTGTACGTCACCTACGTATCATGGTATCCGTGTGTTCAACACATACGTATCTTGGTAACTATGTGTCCGTTACATTTGTATGTAGGTATCTATGTGTCCATCACATATGTATGTAAGTATCTATGTGTCCATCAACTACTTGACTAGGTATCTTTGTGTCTATCACCTATGTAGCTAGGTATCTATGTGTCCATCACCTACGTATATATGTATCTATGATTCCAGCAAATACGTATCTAGATATCTATGTATACATCACCTACGTATCACTGTATCCATGTGTCCAACACATACGTATCTTGGTAACTATGTGTCCATCACATTTGTATCTAACTATCTTTGTGTCCATCACCTATGTATTTAAGTATCTATGTGTCTATCACTTATGTGTCCAGGTATCTATGTGTTTATCACCTATGTATGTAGGTATCTATGCGTCCAGCAAATTAGTATCTAGTTATCTATGTGTACATCACCTACGTATCACGGTATAAATGTTTCCAGCACATACGTATCTTGGTAACTATGTGTCCATCACCTTTGTACCTAGGTATCTATGTGTCCATTACCTATGTATGTAAGTATCTATGTGTCCATCAACGACTTGACTATGTATCCATCTGTTTATCACCTACGTATCTAGGTATCTATGTGTCTATCACCTACGTATCTAGGTTTCTATGAGTCCAGCAAATGCCTATCTAGGTATCAATGTGAATATCCCCTACGTATCACATTATCCATGTGTCCAACACACACATATCTTTCAAACTATGTGTACATTACTTTTGTATTTAGGTATCTATGTGTCCATCAACGACTTAAGAAGGTATCTATGTGTCTGTCACCATGTATCTAAGTATCTATATGCCTTTCACCTGCATATCTAGGTATATGTGAGTTTAGCAAATATGCATCTACGTATCTATGCATACCACACCTTCTTATCATGGTATCCATGTGCCCAACATGTACATATCTTGGTAACTATGTGTCCATCACCTTTGCATCCAGGTATCTATGAGTCCATCATGTATGTATCTAAGTATCTATGTGTCTATCACCTACGTATCTAGGTATCTATGAGTACAGCAAATAAGTATCTAGGTATCTATGTGGACATTACCTAGGTATCACAGTATCCATGTGTCCTAGATGTACGTATTTTGGTAACTATATGTCCATTACATTTTTATCTAGGTATCTATGTGTCCATCACATATGTATGTAAGTATCTACGTGACCATTAGCTACTTGACTATGTATCTATGTGTCTATCACATACGCATCTAAGTATCTATGAGTCCACCAAATAAGTATTTATGTATCCATGTATATATCACCTACATATCACGGTATCCATGTGTCCAGCACATACATATCTTGGTAACTATGTGTCCATCACCTTTTGTATCTAGGTATCTATGTGTCCATCACCTAGGTATCTAAGTATCTATGTGTCCTTCAACTACTAGACTACGTATCGATGTGTCTATCACCTATGTATCTAGGTGTCTATGTGTATATCACCTATGTACCAAATTATCTATGAGCCCAGCAATTACGTATCTAGGTATCTTTGTGTACATCACCTACGTATCACTGTATCCATGTTTCCAACACACACGTATCTTGCTAAGTATGTGTCCATCAACTTTGTATTTAGGTATCTATGTGTCCATCACATATGTTTCAAAGTATCTATGTGTCCATCACCTATGTATCTAAGTATCTATGTGTCCATCAACTTGTTAACTGGGTATCTATATGTCTAACACCTATGTATCTAGGTATCTATGTGTGTATCACCTACCTATCTAGTTATCTATGAGTCCAGCAAATATGTATCTAGGTATCTATGTGTACATCACCTACGTATCACAGTATCCATGTGTCCACCACATACGTATCTTGGTAAATATGTGTCCATCACCTTTGTATCTCGGTATCTCTCTGTCCATCACCTATGTATCTAAGTATCTAAGTGACCATCAACTTTTTGACTAGGTATCTATGTGTCTATCACCTATATATCTAGGTATCCATGGGTCTATCACCTATGTATCTAGGTATTTATAAGTCCAGCAAGTACGTATCTAATATCTATGTGTACATCACCTATGTATCATGGTATCCATGTGTCCATCATCTTTTTTCTAGGTATGTATGTGTCCATCATCTTTGTATCTAGGTATCTATGTGTCCATCACCAATGTATCTAAGTATATACGTGTCTATCAACTACTTGAATAGGTATCTATGCATCTATCACCTATGTATCTAGGTATCTTTGAGTCCAGGAAATACGTATCTAGGTGTCTATGTTTACACCACTTATATATCACGGTATAGATGTTCCAACACATACGTATCTTGGTGACTATGTGTACATCAACTTTGTCTCTAAGTATCTATGTGTACATCACCTATGTATCTAGGTATCTATGTGTCCATTACCTATGTATCTAAGTATCTATGTGTCCATCCACTACTTGACTATTTATTTATTTGACTATGTCCTATGTATCTAGGTATGTTTGTGTCTATCACATACATATCTAGATATCTACGTCTCTATCACCTACCTATCTAGGTATCTATGAGTCCAGCAAATAGGTACCTATGTATCTATGCGTACATCACCTACGTATAATGGTATCCAAGTGTACAACACATGCTTATCCTGGTATCCATGTGTCCATCACATTTGTGTCTAGGAATCTATGGGTCCGTCACCAATGTATCTAGTTATCTATGTGTGCATCACCTACTTATCTTAGTATCTAAGTGTCCATCAACAACTTGAATAGGTATCTATGTGTCTATCACTTATGTATCTAGGTATCTATGTGTCTATCACCTACATATCTAGGTTTCTATGACTACAGCAAGTAACTATCTAGGTATTTATGTGTACATTACCTACATATCACGCTATCCATGTGTCCATCATCTTTGTATCTAGGTATCTATGTGTTGATCACCTTTTTATCCAGTTATCTATGTGTCCATCACCTATGTATCTAAGTATCTAGGTGTCCATTAACTACTTGACTACTTATCTATGTGTCTGTCACATATGTATCTATTTAACTATATATCTATCATCTACGTCTCTAGGTATCTATGAGTCTAGCAAATACGTGTCTCAGTATCTATGTGTACATCACCTACATATCACGGTATCCATGTGTCCAACACATACGTATCTTGGTAACAATGTGTACATTACCTTTGTATCTAGGGTATTTTTGTGTCCATCACCTATATATCCTGGCATCTATGTGTCCATCAACTACTCATCAACTACTTGACTAGGTATCTATGTGTCCGTCACCTATGTATCTAGGTATCTATGTGTCTATCACCTATGTATCTAGGTATCAATGAGTACAACAAATATGTATCTAGGTATCTCTGTGTAGATTGCCTACATATCATGGTATCCATGAGACCAAACATACGTATCTTGATATCTATGTGTCCATCACCTTTTTATCTAGGTATCTATGTGTCCATCACCTATGTATATAGGTATCTATGTATATATCACCTATGTATCTAAGTATCTATGTGTCCATGAAATACTTGACTAGGTATCTATGTGTCCATCACCTATGTGTCTAGGTATCTATGTGTCTGTCACCTATTTATCTAGGTATCTATGTGTCCAGCAAATATGTATCTGGTAACTATGAGTACATCACCTACGTCTCATGGTATCCATGTGTCCAAAACATACGTATCTTGGTAACTATATGTCCATCACATTTGTATCTAGGTATTTATGGCTCCATCACCTATGTATCTAGGTATCTATGTGTCCATCACTTATGTATCTAAGTTTCTACGTGTCCATCAACTACTTGACTAGGTATCTAAGTGTCCCTCACATTTGTATCTAGGTGTTAATGTGTCCATCACCTATGTATCTAGGTATCTCTATGTCCATCACCTATGTATCTAAGTTTCTATGTGTCCATCAACTAATTGACTATTTATCTATGTGTCCCTCACATTTGTATCTAGTTATATATGTGTCCATTACATATGTATTAATTATCTATGTGTCCATCACCTATATATCGAAGTATCTATGGTCCATCAACTACTTGACTAGGTATCTATGTGTCTATCACCTATGTATATAAGTATCTATGTGTCCACCAACTACTTGACTATTCATCTATGTGTCTATAACCTATGTATCTAATTATCTATGTGTCTATCACCTGTGTATCCAGGTATCTATGAGTCCTGCAAATGCGTATCTACGTGTCTATGTGTACATCACCTACGTATCACGGTATCCATGTCTCCAACACATATGTATCTTGGTAACCATGTGTCCATCACCTTTGTATCTAGGTAACTATGTGTCCACCAATTATGCATGTAAGTACCTATGTGTTCATCAACCACTAGACTAGGTATCTATGTGTCTATCATCTATGTACCTAAGTATCTATGTGTCTATCATTTATGTATCTAGGTATCTATGAGTCCAGCAAATACGTATCTAGGTATCTATGTGTACATCACCTACATATAATGGTATCCATGTGTCCAACACGTAAGTATCTTGTTAACTATGTGTCCATCACCTTTTTATCTAGGCATTTATGTGTCCATCACCTATGTATCTAGGTATCTATGTGTCCATCACCTATGTATCTAAGGTTCTATGGGTCCATCAACAACTTGACATGGTATCTATGTGTCCATCACATTTTTATCTAGTTATCTATGTGTCAATCACTTATGTATGTTAGTATCTATCTGTCCATCAACAACTTGACTAGGTTTTTATGTGTTTATCTCCTATGTATCTGGGTATCTTTGTGTCCATACCCTATGTATCTAGGTATCTATGTGTATATCACCTATGTGTCTAAGTATGTATGTGTCCATGAACTACTTGAGTAGGTATCTATGTGTCTATCAACTATGTTTCTAGGTATCTGTGAGTCCATCACCTACGTATCTAGGTATCTGTGAGTCCAACAAATACTTATCTACGTATCTATGTGTACATCACACACGTATCACGGTATCAATGTGTCCAACAAGTAAGTTTCTTGGTAACTATGTGTCCTTCAGCTTTGTGTCTAGGTATATATGTGTCCATCACCTACGTATCTCAGTATCTATGTGTCCATCAAATACTTGACTAGGTTTGTGTGTCTGTCAGCTACATATATAGGTACCTATGTGTCTATTTCATACGTACCTAGGTATCAATGAGTCCAGCAAATACGTATCTCGGTATCTATCTCTACTTCACCTTCGTATCACGGTATCCATGTTTCCAATATGTACATATTTTGGTTACTATGTGTCCATCACATTTGTATCTAATTATCTATGTGTCCATCACCTATGTATCTGGGTATATATGGGTATATCACCGATGTATCTAAGTATCTATATGTCCATGATCTTCTTGACTAGGTGTTTATGTATCTATCACCTATGTATCTAAATATCTATGTATCCATCATGTACGTATCTAGGTATCTATGAGTCCAGCAAATATGTATCTAGATTACTACATGTACATCACCTATGTATCATGGTATCCATGTGTCCAAAACATTCGTATCTTGGTAACTATGTGTCCATCACATTTGTATCTAGGTATCTTTGTGTGTATCACCTATGTATCTAAGTATGTATGAGTCCACCAACTATTTGTCTAGGTATCTATGTGTCTATCCCCTATGTATCTATGTATCTATGTGTCTATCACATACGTATCTAGGTGTCCGTGAGTCCAGCAAATACGTATCTCGGTATCTATGTGTACAACACCTACGTGTCACGGTATGCATGTGTCTAACACATACGTATCTTGGTAACTATGTGTCCATCACATTTTTATCTAGGTATCTATGTGTCCATCACCTATGTATCTAAGTGTCTAAGTGTCCATCAACTACTTGACTAGGTATCTATGTGTCTATCACCTATGTATCTAGGTATCTATGTGTCTATCACCTACGTATCTAGGTGTCTATGAGTCCAGCAAACACGTATCTAGGTATCTATGTGTACATCACCTGCGAATCACGGTATCCATGCGTCCAACACATACATATCTTGGTAACCTTGTGTCCATCACCTTTGTATCTAGGTATCTATGTGTCCATCACCTATGTAACTAAGTAGCTATGGGTCCATCAACTACTTGACTAGGTATCTATGTTTCTATCACCTATGTATCTAAGTATCTATATGTCTAGCTCTTACATATCTAGGTATCTATGAGTAAAGCAAATATGTATCTGGGTATCTATGTGTACATCCCCTACATATCATTGTATCCTTGTGTCCAACACATACGTATCTTGGTAAGTATGTGTCCATCACCTTTGTATCTAGGTGTTTATGTGTCCATCACCTATGTATCCATGTATCTATGTGTCCACCACCTATGTATCTAAGGTTCTATGTGTCCATCAAATTCTTGACTAGGTATCTATGTGCCCATATCATTTATATCTAGGTATCTATGTGTCCATCACCTATGTATCTAAGTATCTATGTGTCATCAACAACTTGACTAGGTATCTATCTGTCTATCACCTATGTATCTATGTATCTATGTGTCTATCACCTGAGTATCTTGGTATCTATGAGTCCAGATAATATGTATCTAGGTATATATGTGTACATAACCTACGTATCACAGTTTCCATGTGTCCAAGACATACGTATCTTGGTAACTGTGTACATCACCTTTGTACATAGGTTTCTATGTGTCCATCACCTATATATCTAAGTATCTATGTGTCCATCAGCTACTTGACTAGGTATCTATGTGTCTATCACCTATGTATCTAGGTATCTATGTGTCTATCACCTATGTATCCAGGTATCTATGAGTCCAGCAAATATGTATCTAGGTATCTATGTGTACATCAGCTACGTATCACAGTATGCCATTGTCCAAATATATGTATGTTGGTAACTATGTGCCCATCACTTTTGTATCTAGGTATCTATGTGTCCATCACTTGTGTATCTAAGCATCTATGTGTATATCAACAACTTGACTAGGTATCTATGTGTCTCTCTCCTATGTATCCAGGTATCTATGTGCCTATCACCTACGTATCTAGGTATTTATGGGTCCAGCAATTGCGTATCTAGGTATCTTTGTGAACATCACCTACGTTTCACGGTATCTGTGGGTCCAACACATACGTATCTTGGTAACTATCTGTCCACCACATATGTATTTACATATCTATGTGTCCATAACCTATGTGTCTAAGTATCTATGTGTTCATCAACTACTTGACGAGGTGTCTATGTGTCTAGCACCTATGTATCAAGGTATCTATGTGTCTATCACCTGCGTATCTAGGTATATATGAGTCTAGCTAATTCGTATCTAGGTTCTATGTATACATCACCTAAGTATCATGGTATCCCTGTGTCCAGCAAGTGTGTATCTTCTTAACTATGTGTCCATCACCTTTGTATCTAGGTATCTATGTGTCAATCACCTATGAATTTATGTATCTATGTGCCATCACCTATGTATCTTGGTATCTATTTGTCTATCACCTATGTACCTAGGTATCTATGTGTCTATCTCCTATGTATCTAGGTATGTATGAGTCCAGCAAATATGCATCTAGGTATCTATGTCTACGTCACCTATGTATCTCGGTATCCATGTGTCCATCACATAAGTATCTTGGTAACTCTTTGTCAATCGCCTCTGTTTCTACATATCTGTGTGTTCATCACCTATGTATCTAAGTATCTATGTGTCCATCAACTGCTTGAGTATGTATCTATGTGTCTATCACCTATGTTTTTATGTATCTATGTGTCTATCACCTAGGTATCTAGGTCTCTATGTGTCTATCACCTATTTACAGAGGTATCTATGAGTCCAGCAAATACGTATCTAGGTATCTACATGTGCATCACCTACGTGTCTCCGTATCCATGTGTCCAAATCATAAGTATCTTGGTAACTATTTGTCCATCACCTTGGTATATAGGTATCTATGTGTCCATCACGTATGTATCTAAGTATCTATGTGTCCATCAATTACTTGACTAGGTATCTGTGTGTCTATCACCTATGTATCTAGGTATCTATGTGTCTATCCCCTACATATCTAGCTATCTATGAGTCCAGCAAATACCTATCTAGGTATCTATGTTTACAACACCTACATATCATGGTATCCATGTGTCCAACACAGACGTATCTTGGTAAATATGTGTCCATCATCTTTGTATCTGGGTATCTATGTGTCCATCATATATGTATCTAAGTATCTATGTGTCCATCAACTAACTGGCTACATATCTATGTCTCTATCACCTATGTATCTAGGTATCTATGTGTCTGTCTCCTGTGTATCTAGGTATCTATGTGTCCAGCAAATACGTATCTAGGTATCTATGTGTATGTCTCCTATGTATCACGGTATCTCTTTGTCCATCAGATACATATCTTTGTAAATATGTATCCATTACATTTGTATCTATTTATCTATGTGTCCATCACCTATGTGTGTAAGTATCTGTGTGTCTATCAACTTCTTGACTAGGTATCTATGTGTCTATCTCCTGCGTATCTAGGTATCCATGAGTCCAGCAAATACATGTCTATTTCTCTATGTGTACATCACCTATGTATCACGGTATCCATGTGTCCGACACATAAGTATCTTGGTAATTATGTGTCTATCACATTTGTATCTATGTATCTATGTGTCCATCACCAATGAATCTAAGTATCTATGTGCCATCAACTATGTATCTTGGTATCTATTTATGTATCACCTATGTATCTATGTATCTATGTGTCTATCTCCTATGTATCTAGGTATGTATGAGTCCAGCAAATACGTATCTAGGTATCTATGAGTCCAGTAAATACGTATCTAGGTATCAATATGTACATCACCTACATATCACGGTATCCATGTGTCCAACACATACATATCTTGGTAACTACGTGTCCATCACATTTGTATCTAGATATCTATGTGTCCATGACCTATGTATCTGCGTATCTATGTGTCTATCACCTACGTATATAAGTATTTATGAGTCCTGGAAAAAAGTATCAAGGTATCAAAGTGCACATCACCTACATATCACGGTATCCATGTGTCCAACACATACGTATCTTGGTAACTATGTGTCCATCACGTTTGTATCTAGGTATCTATGTGGCCATCACCTATGTATCTAAGTATCTATGTCTCCATCAACTACCTGACCAGGTATTTTTGTGTCTATCACATATGTATCTTGGTATCTATTTGTCTATCACCTATGTATCTATGTATCTATGTGTCTATCTCCTATGTATTTTCTTATGTATGAGTCCAGCAAATACATATCTAGGTACCAATGTGTATGTCACCTACGTATCACAGTATCCATGTGTCCAAACATAAGTATCTTGGAAATTCTCTGTCCATCGCCTGTTTCTAGGTATCTATGTTTCCATCACTTTTGTATCTAAGTATCTATGTGTCCCTCAACTACTTGACTAGGTATCTATGTGTCTATCACCTGTGTATCTAGGTAACTATGAGTCTATCACCAACGAATCTATGTACCTATGAGTCCAACAAATACATATTTAGGTATCTATGTGTACATAAAATAAGTATCACGGTATCCATGTGTACAACACATACGAATCTTTTTAAATATGTGTCCATCACCTTTGTATCCAGGTATCTATGTGTCCATCCCCTATGTATCTAAATATCTATGTGTCCATCAACTACTTGACTAGTTAATATTTGTGTCTATCACCTATGTATCTAGGTATCTATGTGTCTATCACCTACGTATCTAGGTAACAATGAGTCCAGCAAATACGTATTTAGGTATCTGTGTGTACATCAATTACATATCACGGTATCCATATGTCCAACACATAAGTATCTTGGTAACTATGTGTCCATCACCTTTGCATCTAGGTATCTATGTGTCCATCACCTATGTATCTAAATATCTATGTGTCCATCAACTACTTGACTAGGTATCAATGAGAACAGCAAATACTTATCAAGGTATCTATGTGTACATCACCTACATATCACGGTATCCATGTGTAAAACCCATACGTATCTTGGTAATTATGTGTCCATCACTTTTGTATCTATGTATCTATGTGTCCATCACCTATGTATCAAAGTATCTATATGTCCATCAACTACTTGACTAGGTACCTGTTGGTTTGTCACCTATGTATCTAGGTATCTATGAGTGCAGCAAATACGTATCTAGATATCTATGTGTCCGTCACCTATGTATCTAAGTATCTATGTGTCCATCAACTACTTGACTAGGTATCTATGTGTCTATCACCTATGTATCTGGGTATCTATGTGTCTGTCACCTATGTGTCTAGGTATCTATGAGTCCAGCAAATATGTATCTAGGTATCTATGGGTACATCAACTGCGTATCACGGTATCCATGTGTCCAGCACATACGTATCTTGGTAACTACGTGACCATCACCTATGTATCTAGGTATCTATGTGTCCATCACCTGTGTATCTAAGTATCTAGGTGTCCATCAACTACTTTAATAAGCACGTATGTGTCTATCAGCTATGTACCTTTTTATCTATGAGTCCAGCAAATAAGTACCTAGGTATATATGAGTCCAGCAAATACGTATCTAGTTATCTATATGTACATCACCTACATATCACGGTTTCCATGTTTCCAACACATATGGATCTTGGTAACTATGTGTCCATCTCCTTTGTATCTAGGTATCTATGTGTCCATGACCTATGTATCTACGTATCTATGTGTCTAACACCTACGTATCTAGGTATTTATGAGTCCAGCAAACACGTATCAAGGTATCTATGTGTACATAACCTATGTATCACGGTATCCATGTTACCAACACATACGTATCTTGCTGACTATGTGTCCATCACGTTTGTATCTAGGTATCTATATGTCCATCACCTATGCATCCATGTGTCCATTAACTACATGGCTAGGTATCTATGTGTCTATCACCTATGTATCCTTGTATCTATATGTCAATCACCTGTGTATCTAGGTATCCGTGAGTCCAGCAAATATGTATATTGGTATCTATGTGTTCATCACGTACGTATCACGGTTTCCATGTGTCCAACACATACATATCTTGGTAACTATGTGTCCATCACCTTTTTATCTATATATATATGTGTCCATCACCTATGTACCAAAGTACCTATGTGTCCATCAACTACATGACTAGGTATCTATCTATCACCTATGTATCTAGGTATCTTACGTATGTTGGGAACTATGTGTCCATCAACTTTTTATCTAGGTACCTTTGTGTCCATCACTTATGTATCTAAGTATCTATGTGTCCATCCACTGCTTGACTAGGTATATATGTGTCTATCACCTATGTATCTAGGTATCTATGTGTCTATCACCTACGTATCTAGGTATCTATGAGTCAATCAAATACGTATCTAGGTATCTATGTGTCCATCACTTATGTATCACGGTATACATGTGTCCAACACATACGTATCTTGGTAACTATGTGGGTATCACATATGTATCTAGGTATCTATGTGTCCATCACCTATATGTCTAAGTATATAGGTGTCCATCAACTACTTGAGTAGGTATCGATGTGTCTATCACCTGCGTATCTAGGTATCTATGAATCCAGTAAATAAGTATCTAGGTATCTATGTGTACATCACCTATGTATCACTGTATCGATGTGTCCAACACATAAGTATCTTGGTAACTATGTGTCCACCACCTTTGTATCTAGTTATCTATGTGTCCATCACCTATGTATCTAGGTATCTATGTGCCTATCACATACCTATCTAAGTATTTATTAGTCCAGCAAACACGAATCTAGGTATCTATGTGTACATCATCTACGTTTCATGGTATCCATGTGTCCAAAACAAACATATCTTGGTATCAGTGTGTTCATCCCTAAAGTATCTAGGTATATATGTGTCCATCACCTATGTATCTAAGTATCTATTTGTCCATTAACTACTTAAGTAGGTATCTATGTGTCAGTCACCTATGTATTTAGGTATCTATGTGTCTATCACCTACGTATCTAGGTGTCTATGAGTCTAGCAAATACGTATCTATATATCAATGTGTACATCACCTACGTATCATGGTATCCATGTACCCAAAATATACGTATCTTGGTAACTATGTGTCCATCACCTTTGTATCTATGTATCTATGTGTCCATCACCTATGTATTGAAGTATCTATGTGTCCATCAGCTATTTATCTAGGTATCTATGTGCTTATCACCTATGTATCTAGGTATCAATGAATCCAGCACATACGTATGTAGGTATCTATGTGTACATCAGTTACGTATCACAGTATCCATGTGTCCAACTCATACGTATCTTGGTAACTATGTGTCCATCACCCTTGTATCTAGGTATGTATGTGTCCATCACCTAAGTATGTAAGTATTTATGTGTCCTTCAACTACTTGACTTGGTATCTATGTGTCTATCTCCTATGTATCTAGGTGTCTATGTGTCTATCACCTACGTATCTAGGTATCAATGAGTCCAGCAAATACATATCTAGGTATCTATATGTACATCACCTACATACCACAGTATCCATGTGTGCAACACATAGGTATCTTGGAAACTATGTGTCCATCACGTTTGTGTCTAGGTACCTTTTTGTCCATCACCTATGTATCTAAGAATATATGTGTCCATCAACTACTTGACTAGGTATCTATTTGTCTATCACCTATGTATCTAGGTATCTATGTGTCCATCACCTATGTATAACGGTATCCATTTGACCAACACATAAGTATGTTGGTAACTATGTGTGTATCACATTTGTATCTACGTATTTATGTGTCCATCACTTACATATATGAGTATGTGTTCATCAGTTACTTGACTATGTGTCTGTGTGTCTATCACCTATGTGTCTAGTTATCTATGTGTCTATCCCCTACGTATCTAGATATCTATGAGTCCAGCAAATATGTATCTAGGCATATATGTGTACATCCATTAGGTATAGGGGTATCCATGTGTCCAACACACGCATCTTGCTAACTATGTGTGCATGACATTTGAATATATGTATCTATATGTACATCACCTATGTATCTAAGTATCTATGTGTCCATCATCTACTTTATCAGGTATCTATGTGACTATCACCTATGTATCTAAGTTTCTATGTGTCCATCAACAACGTATCTAGGTATCTATGAGTCCAGCAAATACGTATCTAGGTATCTATGTGTACATCACCTACGTTTCATGGTATCCATGTGTCCAACACAGACATATGTTGGTAACTATGTGTCCATAATTTTGTATCTAGGTATCTATGTGTCCAACACCTACTTATCTATGTATATATGTGTCCATCAACTACTTGAGTAGGTATCTATAAATAAGTATCTAGGTATCTATGTGTACATCACCTATGTATCACAGTATTTATGTGTCCAACATATTAGTATTTTGGTAGTTATGTGTCCACCACATTTGTATCTAGATATCTATGTGTCCATCACCTATGTATCTAGGTATCTATGTGACTATCACCTAAGTATCTAGGTATTAATGAGTCCTGCAAACACGTATCTAGGTATCAATGTGTACATCACCTATGTATCATGGTAACTCTGTGTCCAATGTGTCCATCAACTACTTGACTAGTTATCTATGTGTCTATCACCTATGTGTCTAGGTATCTACGTGTCTAACATCTACTTATCTAGGTATCTAGCAGTCCAGCAAATACGTATCTATGTATCTATGTGTACATCAACTACATATCTTGGTATCCATGTGTCCAAAACCTACATAGCTTGGCAACTATGTGTCCATCACAGTTCTATCTAGGTATCTATGTGTCCATCACCTATGTATCTAAGTATCTATGTGTCCATCAACTACCTGACTAGGCATCTATGTTTCTATCTCCTATGTATATATTTATCTATATGTCTATCACCTGCATATCTAGGTATATATGAGTCTATCAAATACGTATATAGTTATCTATGTATACGTCACCTAAGTATCATGATATCCATGTGTCCGACACGTGCGTATCTTCGTAGCTATGTGTCCACCACCTTTTTATCTACATATCTATGTGTCTTTCACCTATGTATCTAAGTATCTATGTGTCCATCAACTACTTGACTAGGTATCTGTGTGTCTATCACCTACGTATCTTGGTATCTATGTGTCCATGTCCTACGTATGTAGATATCTATTTGTCCAGAATTTATGTATCAATGTTTCTATATGTACATCACCTACGTATCACTGTATCCATGTGTCCAACACTGACGTATCTTGGTAACTATATGTTCATCAATTTTGTATCTAGGTATCTATATGTCCATCACCTATGTATATGTTTCTATGTGCCATCACCTATGTATCTAGGTATCTATGTGTCTATCAAGTATGTATATAGGTATCAATGTGTATATCACCTACGTATCTAGGTATATATGAGTCCAGCAAATACATATCTTGCTATCTATGTGTACATCACCTACGTATCATGGTATCCATGTGTCTCACACATACGTATCTTGGTAACTACGTGTCCATCACTTTTGTATCTAGGTATCTATGTGTTCATCACTTATATATCTGAATATGTATGTGTCCATCAACTACTTGACTAGGAATCTATGTTTCTATCTCCTATGTATCTAGGTATCTATACGTCTATCACCTATGTATCTTGGTATCTATGAGTACAACAAATACTTATCTAGGTACCTATGGGGACATTACCTACATATCATGGTATCCATGTGTCCAACACATACGTATCTTGGTAACTATGAGACCATCACGTTTCTATGTAGGTATTTATTAGTCCATCACCTATGTGTCTAAGTATCTATGTGTCCCTCAACTACTTGACTAGGTATCTATGTGTCTATCACCTATGTATCTAGGTAACTATGAGTCCAGCAAATATATATCTAGGTATCTATCAGTAGAGCAAATACGTACCAAGGTATCTATGGGTTCATCAACTAGGGATCACGGTACCCATGTGTCCAACACATACGTATCTTGGAAACTATGTGTCCATCAACTTTGTATCTAGGTATCTATGAGTCCACCACATATGTATCTAGGTATCTATGTGTACTTCACCTACGTATCATGGTATTCATGTGACCAAAACATAAGTATTTTGGAAACTATGTGTCCCTCAACTTTGTATCTAGGTATCTATGGGTCCATCACCTCTGTATCTAAATATCTATTTGTCCATTAACTACTTTACTTGGTATCTATGTGTCTATCACATATGTGTCTAGATATCTATGTCTGTATCACCTATGTATCTATGTATCTATGAGTCCAGCAAGTACGTATCTAGGTATCTATGTGTACATCACCTATGTATCTAAGTATCTATGTGTCCATCAACTATTTGACTAAGTATCTATGTGTCTATCACCTATGTATACAGGTATCTACGTGTCTATCAGCTGCGTATCTAGGTATCTATGAGTCCAGAAAATACGTTTCTAAGTATCTATGTGTACATCACTTACATATCACGGTATCCATGTGTCCAACACATACGTATCTTTTTAATTATGTGTCCGTCACCTATGTATCTAAGCATGTATGTGTCCATCAACTAGTTGACTAGATATCTATGTGTCTATCACCTATGTATCTTGGTATCTATGTGTCTATCACCTCCTTATCTAGGTGTCTATGTGTCTATCACCTCCAAGTCTAGGTATTTATGAATCCAGCAAATACGTATCTATGTATCTATGTGTACATCACTTATGTATCATGGTATCCATGTGTCCGACACATACGTATCTTTTTAACTATGTGTCCATCACCTTTGTATCTAGGTATCTATGTGTCTATCACCTATGTATCTAGGTATCTATGAGTCCAGCAAATACGTATCTTGTTATCTATGTGTACATCACCTACATATCACTGTATCCATGTTTCCAACACATATGTATCTTGATAACTATGTGTCCATCACTTTGTATCTAGGTATTTCTGTGTCCATCACCTATGTATCTAAGTATCTATGTTTCCATCAACTACTTGACTAGCCATGTAAGTGACTATCACATATGTATCCAGGTATCCATGTGTCTATCACCTATGTATCTAGGTATCTATGAGTCCAGCAAATACGTATCTACGTATATATGTGTACACCACCTAGTAATCACGGTATCCATGTGTCCAACACATACGTATCTTGGTAACTATGTGTCTATCTCCTTTTTATCTAGGTAGCTCTGTGTCCCTCACCTATGTATCTAAGTATCTGTGTGTCCATCAAATAGTTGACTAGGTATCTATGTGTCTATCACCTATGAATCTAGGTATCTATGTGTCTGTCACTTACGTATCTAGGTAACTATGAGTCCAGCAAATATGTATCTAGGTATCTATGTGTACATCACCTCCGTATCATGGTACGTATGTGTCCAACCCATACATATCTTGGTAACTGTGTGTCCATCTCCTTTGCATCTAGGTATCCATGTGTCCATCTCCTATGTATCTAAGTATCTATGCATCCATCAACTACTTGACTATATATCTTTGTGTCTATCACCTATGTATCAAAGTATCTATATATCTATCACCTCCGTATCTAGGTATCTATCAGTCCAGCAAATACATATCTAGGTATCTATGTGTACATCACCTGCATATCAGTGTATCCATGTTTCCAACCCATACGTATTTTGATAACTATGTGTCCATCACCTTTGTATCTAGGTATCTATGTGTCCATCACCTATGGATGTAGGTATCTGTGTTTCCATTAACTATTTGACTAGGTATCTATGTGTCCATCACCTATGTATCTAGGTATCTACGTGTCCGTCAACCAGTTGTCTAGGTATCTATGTGTCTATCATCTATGTATATTGGTGTCTATGTGTCTATCACGTATTTTCTAGGTATCTATGATTCCAGGAAATACGGGTCTAGGCATCTATGTGTACATCACCTATGTATCACGGTATCCGTGTGTCCAACACATACAGATCTTGGTAATTATGTGTCCATTTCCTTTGTATCTAAGTATCTATGTGTCCATCCCCTATGGATTTAAGTATCTATGTGTCTTACAACTACTTGACTAGTTATCTATGTGTCTATCACCTATGCATCTAGGTATCTACGTGTCTATCACCTACGTATCTAGGTATCTATGAGTCCAGCAAATATGTATCTAGGTATCTATGTGTACATCGCCTGTGTATTACTGTATCCATGGATCCAACACGTACGTATCTTGGTAACTATGTGTCCATCACATTTGTATCTAGGAAACTTTGTGTCCATCACCTATGTATCTAAGTATCTTTGTGTGCATCAACTACTTTACTATTTATCTATGTGTCTATCACGTATGTATCTAGGTATCTATGTGTCTATCAAATGCGTATTTTTGTATCTATGAGTCCAGCAAATACGTGTCTAGGTGTCTATGTGTACATCACCTACGTATCACGGTTTCCATGTGTCCAACACATACGTATATTGGTAACTATGTGTCCATCACTTTGTATCTAGGTATCTATGTGTCCATCACTTTTGTATCTAAGTATCTCTGTGTCTGTCAACTACTTGACTAGGTATTTATGTGTCTATCACCTATGTGTCTATGTATCAATGTGTCTGTCACCTACATATCTAGGTAACTGAGAGTCCATCAAATACGTATCTAGGTATCCATGTGTCCATCAACTAGGTATCACGGTATTCATGTGTCCAACACATACGTATTTTTTAACTATATTTCCCTAACCTTTGTATGTAGGTATCTAAGTGTCCATCACCTATGTATATAAGTATCTATATGTCCTTCAAATACATGACTAGGTATCTATGTGTCTATCACCTATGTATATAGGTATCTATGTGTCTCTCATCTACTTATCTATGTATCTATGAGACCTGAAAATACGTATCTAGGTATCTATGTGTCCATCAACTAGGTATCACGGTATACATGTGTCCAACACATACGTATCTTGGTAATTATGTGTCCATCACATTTGTATCTAGGTATCTATGTGTCCCTCATATATGTATCTAAGTATATATGTGTCCATCACCGATGTATCTAAGTATCTATGTGTGCATCATCTACTTGACTAGGTATCTATGTGTCTTTCACCTATGTATCTAGGTATCTATGTGTCTATTACCTACGTATCTAGGTAACCATGAATCCAGCAAGTACGTATCTAGGTGTCTGTGTGTACTTCATGTATGTATCACGGTATCCATGGGTAAAACACATGCGTATCTTGATAAATATGTGTCCATCACATTTGTATCTAGGTATCTATGTGTCCATCACCTACGTATCTAAGTATCTATGTCTCCATCAACTACTTGACTCTTTATCTATGTGTCTATCACCTATGTATCTAGGTATCTATGAGCCCAGCAAATACGTATCTAGGTATCTATGTGTACATCAACTACATATCACGATATCCATGTGTAAAACACATACGTATCTTGGTAACTATGTGCCAACCACCCTTGTATCTAGGTATTTATGTGTCCATCACCTATGTATATAAGTATCTATGTGTCCACCAACTACTTGACTAGGTATCAAAGTGTCTATCACCTATGTATCTAGTTGCATATGTGTCTATCACCTACGGATGTAGGTGTCTATGAGTCCACCAAATATGTATCCAGGTACTTATGTGTACATCACCTACGTATCACTGTATCCCTGTGTCCAACCCATACGTATCTTGGTAACTATGCGACCATCCCCTTTGTATGTAGGTATCTCTGTGTCCATCACATATGTATCTAAGTATATATGTGTCCATCAACTACTTGACTAGGTATTTATGTGTCTATCACCTATGTATCCAGGTATCTATGTATCTGTAACCTACGTATCTAAGTATCAGTGAGTCCAGTAAATACGTAATTAGCTATCTATGTGTACATCACCTATGTAGCACGGTATAAATGTGTCCCACACACGTATCTTGGTAACTATGTGTCCATCACCTTTGTATCTAGGTTTCTATGTGTTCTTAACATATGTATCCAAGTATCTATGTGTCCATCAACTACTTGACTATTTAACTATGAGTCTATCAACTATGTACGTAGGTATCTATGTGTGTATCACCTACGTATCTAGGTATCTGAGTCCAGAAAATACGTATATAGGTATCTATGTGTACATCACCTACGTTTCATGGTATCCATGTGTCCAACACTTATGTATCTTGGTAACTAAGTGTCCATCACCCTTGTATCTAGGTATGTATGTGTCCATCACATATGTATCTAAGTATCTATGTGTCCATCAACTACATGACAAGGTATCTATGTGTCTATCACCTATGGATCTAGGTATATATGTGACTATCACCTACGTATCTAGGTATCTATGAGTTCAGCAAATACGTATCTAGGTATCTATGTGTCCATCCCCTTTTATCTAAGTAGCTATGTGTCCATCAACTACTAGACTAGGTATCTATGTGTCTATCACCTATGTATCTAGGTATCTACGTGTGTATCACCTACGTATCTAGGTATCTACCAAACACATACATATCTGGGTAACTATGTGTCCATCACTTTTGTATCTAGGTATCTATGTGTCCATCACCTATGTATCTAAGTATGTATGTGTCCATCAACTACTTAACTAGGTATCTATGTGTCTATCACCTATGTATCTAGGTATCTATGTGTGTATCACCTACGTATCTAGATATCTACCAAACACATACGTATCTGGGTAACTATGTGTCCATCACTTTTGTATCTAGGTATCCATGTGTCCATCACCTATATATCTAAGTATGTATGTGTCCATCAACTACTTAACTAGGTATCTATGTGTCTATCACCTATGTATCTATGTGTCTATCACCTACATATCTAAGTATCTATGAGTCCAGCAAATACATATCTAGGTATCTATGTGTACATCGCCTACGTATCACTGCATCCATGTGTCCAACACACCCATATCTTGGTAACCATGTGTCCATCACCTTTGTATCCAGGTATCTATGTGTCCATCACCTATGTATGTAAGTATCTATGTGTTCACCAACTACTTGACTAGGTATCTATGTGTCTGTAACCTATGTATCTACTTATCTATGTGTCTATCTCCTGCGTATCCAGGTATCCATGAGTCCTGCAAATACGTATCTATGTATCTATGTGTACATCACCTACATATTAATTACGGTATCCATGTGTCCAACACATATGTATCTTGGTAACTATGTTCCATTACTTTGTATCTAGGTATCTATGTGTACATCACCTATGTGTCTAAGTATTTATGTGTTCATCAACTACTTGACCTGGTATCCATATGTCTATCAAAGTTGTATCTAGGTATTTATGTGTCTATTTCCTATGTACCTAGGTATCTATAAGTCCAGCAAATATGTATGTAGGTATCTGTATGTTCTTCACCTACGTATCACGGTATCCATGTGTCTAACACATACTTATCTTGGTAACTCTGTGTCCATCACCTTTGTATCCAGGTATCTATGTGTCCATCTCCTATGTATGAATGTAGCTAGGTGTCCATCAACTACTTGATTAGGTATCTATGTGTCCATCACATATGTATCTAGGTATCCATGAGTCTATCACCTGCTTATCTAGGTAGCTATGAGTCCAGCAAATACGTATCTAGGTATCTATGTGTACATCACCTATGTATCACGGTATCCATGTGTCCAACACATACGTATCTTGGTAACTAAGTGTCCATCACCATTGTATCTAAGTATTTATGTGTCCATCAACTACTTAACTAGGTATCTATGTGTCTATCACCTAGGTATCTAAGTATGCATGTGTGTATCACCTGCATATCCAGGTATATATGTGTCTATCAAATACGTATCTTGGTATCTATGTATACATCACCTACATATCCCCGTACCAATGTGACCAAAACGTACGTATCTTCTTAACTATGTGTCCATCACCTTTGTATCTAGGTATCTATGTGTCCATCACTTATGTATCTAGGTATCTATGTGTCTATCACATACCTATCTAGGTATCTATGAGTCCAGCAAATACCTATCTTGTTATCTATGTGTACATCAACTACGTATCATGGTATAAATGTGTCCAAGACATACGTATCTTGGTAACTATGTGTCCATCCCATTTGCATATACATATTTATGTGTCCATAACCTATGTATCTAGATATCTATGTGTATATCACCTTTGTTTCTAGGTATCTATGTTTCCATCACATATGTATGTAAGTATCTATGTGTCCATCAACTACTTGACTAGGTATCCATGGGTGTATCACCTATGTATCTAGGTATCTATGTGTCTAGCACCTTAGTATCTAGGTATTTATGAGTCCAGCAAACACGTATCAAGGTATCTTTGTGTACATCACCTAAGTATCATTGTATCCCTGTGTCCAACATATAAGTATTTTGGCAACTACGTGTCCATCTCCTTTGTATCTAGGCGTCTATGTGTCCATCACCTATGTATCTAAATATCTATGTGTCCATAAACTACTTGACTAAGTATCTACGTGCCTATCACCTACGTATCTAGGTAACTATGAGTCCAGCAAATGCATATCTAGGTATCTATGTGTACATCAGTTAAATATCACGGTATCCATGTGTCCAACACATACGTATCTGGGTAACTTTGTGTCCATCACCTTTGTATCTACGTATCTATGTGTTCATCAACTATGAATTTAAGTATCTACGTGTCATGACCAATGTATCTTGGTATCTATATGTCTATCACCTATGTATCTATGTATGTATGAGTCCAGTAAATACGTATTAGGTATCTATGTGTACGTCACCTACATATCACCTTATCCATGTGTCCAACACATAAGTATCTTGGTAACTCTGTGACAATCACCTCTCTTTCCAGGTATGTATGTGTGCATCACCTATGTATCTAAGTTTCTCTGTGTCCATCTACTACTTGACTAGGAATCTATGTGTCTGTCACCTATGTATCTAGCTAACTGTGTGTCTATCATCTACCTATCTAGGTATCTACGAGTCCAGCAAATATGTATCTAGCTATCTATGTGAACATCACCTACGTATCTCGGTATCCATGTGTCCAACACATACATATCTTGGTGACTATGTGACATTACAATTGTATCTAGGTATATATGTGTCCATTAATTATGTGTCTAAGTATCTATGTGTAAATCAACTACTTGACTAAGTATCCATGTGTCTATCACCTATGTATCTGGGTATCTATGTGTCTGTCACCTATGTATCTAGGTATATATTAGTCCAGCAAATATGTATCTAGGTACTTATGTGTACATGCCCTACGTATCACAGTATCCATGTGTCCAACACATACGTATCTTGGTAACTATGTGTCCATCACTTTTGTATCTAAATAGCTATGTGTCCTTCACCTCTGTATCTAAGCATCCATGTGTCCATCAACTACTTGACTTGGTTTCTATGTGTCTATCAAATATGTATCTAAGTATCTATGTTTCTATCACCTATGTATTTAAGTATCTCTGAGTCCAGAAAATGCTTATCTCGGTATCTATGTGTACATCACGTACGTATCATGGTATTCATGTGACCAACACGTATGTATCTTGGTAACTATATGTCCATCACTTTGTTTCTAGGTATCTATATGTCCATCAACTATGTATCTAAGCATCTATGTGTCCATCAACTACTTGATTAAGTATCTATGTGTACATCAACTCCTTGACTAGGTATCTATGTAACTATCACCTATGTATCTAGGTATCTACGTGTCTGTCACCTACATATCTAGGTATCTATAAGTCCATCTAATACGTATCGAGGTATCTTTGTGTACATCACCTACGTATCACGGTATCCATGTTTCCAACTCATACATATCTTTTAAACCATGTGTCCATCACCTTTGTATCTAGGTATCTATGTGTCCATCACATATAAATCTAAGTATATATTTGTCCATCAACTACTTGACTAGGTTTCTATGTGTCTATCACCTATGTATCTAGGTATCTATGTGTCTACCACGTTGGTATCTAGGTATCTATGTGTCCATCACCAATGTATCTAAGTATCAATGTGTCCATCAAATACTTGACTAGATATCTATGTGTCTATCACCTATGTATCTAGGTAGCTATGTGTCTATCACCTATGTATCTGGGTATCTATGAGTCCAGCAAATACGTATCTAGGTATCTATGTGTACACCACCTACGTATCTCAGCATACATGTTTCCAACACATATGTATCTTGGTAACTATGTGTCCTTCACCTTTTTATCTATGTACCTATGTGTCCATCACCTATATTTGTAAGTATCTATGTGTCCATCAACTGCTTGACTAGGTATCTATGTGTCTATCTGCTATGTATATATTTACCTTTGTGTCTGCCAACTTCATATTTAGGTATCTATGAGTCCAGCAAATACGTATTTCATTATCTATGTGTACATCACCTACGTATCACGGTATCCCTGTGTCCAACACTTACATATCTTGGTAACAATGATTCCATCAAATTTGTATCTAGGTATCTATGTGTCCTTCACCTATGTATCTAAGTGTCTATGTGTCCATCAACAACTTGACTAGGTACTATGTGTCTCTCACCTATGTATCTAGGTATCAATAAGTCTATCACCTATGTATCTAAGTATCTGTGAGTCCGGGAAATGCTTATCTAGGTATCTATGTGTACATCACGTACGTATCACGGTATCCATGTGTCCAACACATACGTATCTTCATAACTATGTGTCCATCACATTTACATCTAGGTATCTAAGTGAGTCTAAGTATCTATGTGTATATCACCTATGTATCTAAGTATATTTGTGTCAATCAACTACTTGACTAGGTATCTATGTGTCTATTACCTATGTATCTAGGTATTTATGTGTCCATCACCTACCTATCCAGGTAGCTATGATTACATCAAACTCGTATCTAGGTATCTATGAGTACATCAACTACGTATAACTTTATCCATGCGTCCTACACATGCGTATCTTGGTAACTATGTGTCTATCAAATTTTATCTAGGTCTCTATGTGTTCATCACCTATGTACCTAAGTATCTATTGTTCATCAAATACTTGACTAGGTATCTATGTGTCTGTCACCTATGTATCTGGGTATCTATGTGTCTATCACCTACGTTTTTAGGTATCTATAAGTCCAGCAAATATGTATCTAGATATCTATGTATATATCACCTACTTATCATGGTATCCTTGCGTCCAACACCTATGTATCTTGGTAACTATGTGCCCATCACCTTTGTATCTAGGTATTTGTGTGTCCATCACTTATGTATCTGGGTATCAATGTGTCCATCACCTATGTATCTAAGTTTGTATGTGTTCATCAACTACTTGACTAGGTATCTATGTGACCATCACCTTTGTATCTAAGTATTTATGTGTCCATCCCTTATGTATCTAGGTATCTATGTGTCCATCACCTACATATCTAAGTATCTAGGTGTCCATCAACTACTTGACTAGTTATCCATGTGTCTATCACCTATTTATCTAGGTATCTATGTGTCTATCACCTACGTATCTAGGTATCTATGAGTCCAGCAAATATGTATGTAATTAGCTATGAGTATATCACCTAAGAATCACTGTATCCATGTGTCCAACACATACGTATCTTGATAACTATGTGTCCATCACATTTGTATCTATGTATCTATGTGTCCATCAATTATGTATCTAAGTATCTATGTGTCCATCCACTACTTGACTAAGAATCTATGTGTCTATCACCTATATATCTAGGTATCTATGTGTCTATCACCTACATATCTAGGTATCTATGTGTCCAGCAAATACGTATCTGGGTATCTATGAGTACATCATCTACGAATCACGGTATCTATGTGTCCAACACATACGTATCTTGGTAACCATGTGTCCATAACCTTTGTATCTAGGTATATATGTATCCATCACCTATAAATCTAAGTATATATGTGTCCATAAACTAAATGACTATTTATCTATGGGTCTATCACCTATGTATCTTGGTATCTATAAGTTTATCACCTACGTAACTTGGTATCTATATGTCTATCAACTACGTATCTTGGAATTTATGAGTCCAGAAAATATGTATCTTGGTATCTATGTGTACATGTCCTACATATCACAGTATCAATATTTCCAACACATAAAGATTTTCGTAACTATGTGTCCATCACATTTGCATCTATTTATCTATGTGTCCATTACTTATGTATCTAGGTATCTCTGTGTCCATCACCTATGTATGTAAGTATCTATGAGCCATCAAGTACATGACTAGGTATCTAGGTGTCTATCAGCTATGTATCTAGGTATCTATGTGTCTATCACAAATGTATCTAGGTATCGATGATTCCAGCAGATATATATCTAGGTATCTTTGTGTACATTACTTAAATATCATGGTATCCATGTGCCAACACATGCCTATCTTGGTAACTATGTGTCAATCACTTTTGTATTTAGGTATCTATGTGTCCACCACCTACGTGTCTAAGTATGTGTCCATCAACTACCTGACTTGGTATCTATGTGTCTATCATATATGTATCTTGGTATCTATGTCTCTATCACATATATATATATAGGTATCTCTGATTCAAGCAAATATATATCCATGTATCTATGTGTACATCACCTACGTATCACAGCATCCATATGTCCAACACATAAGTATCTTGGTAACTATGTGTCCATCACTTTTGTATCTAGGTATCTATGTGTCCATCAAATATGTATCTAAGTATCTATGTGTCCATCAACTACTTGACTGGTTATCTTTGTGTCTATAACCTATGTATCTAGGTATCTATGTGTCTATCACCTACTTATCTACGTATCTATGAGTACAGCAGATATATATCTAGGTATCTGTGTGTACATCACCTACATATCACTGTATCTATGTGTCCAACACATACGTATCTAGGTATCTATGTGACCTACACTTTGTATCTAGTTATTTATGTTTCCGTCACCTATGTATCTAAGTATCTATGCGTGCATGAACTACTTGACTAGGTATCTAGGTGTCTATCACATATGTATGTAGGTATCTATGTGACTATCATCTCCGAATCTAGGTGTCTATGAGTCCAGCAAATATGTATCCATGTATCTATGTGTACATCACCTATGTATCACGGTATCCCTGTGTCCAACTCATACATGTCTTGGTAACCATGTGTCTATCACCTTTGCATCAATGTATCTATGTGTCCATCACCGATGTATCTAAGTATCTATGTGTCAATCAACTACTTAAATAGGTATGTATGTGTATATCTCCTATGTCTATAGGTATCTATGTGTCTAACACCTACAGATCTAGGTGTCTATGTGTCCAGCAAATACGAATACTTTTATCTATGTGTACATTACCTACGTATTATGGTATCCATGTTTCCAACATATACGTATCTGGGTAACTATGTTTCCATCACCTTTGTATCTAGGTATTTATGTGTCCATCACCTATGTATCTAGGAATCAATGTGTCCATCACCTATATATCTAAGTCTCTATGTGTCCATCAACTACTTGACTAGGTACCCAAGTGTATATCACCTATGAGTCTAGGTGCCTATGTGTCTATCACTTACATATCCAGGTATCTTTGAGTCCAGCAAATACATATCTATGTATCTATGTGTACATCAATTATGTATCACGGGATCCATGTATCCAACACATACGTATCTTATTAACTATGTTTACACCTCCTTTGAATCTAGATATCTATGTGTCCATCACGTATGTATCTAAGTATCTATGTGTCCGTCAACTACTTGACTAGGTATCTATGTGTCTATCACCTAAGTATCAAGGTATCTATGTGTCTATCTCCTACATATGTATGTATCTATGTGTCCAGCAAATATGTATCTAGGTATCTATGTGTACATCACCAACGTATCACAGTATCCATGTGTCCAACACATACGTATCTTTTAATTATGTGTCCATCAGCTTTGTATCTAGGTATCTATGTGTCCATCACCTATGTATCTAAGAATCTGTGTGTCCAACAACTACTTGACTACGTATCTATGTGTCCATTACCTATGTATCTATGTATCTATGTTTCTGTCACCTACATATCTAGGTATCTATGGTTCCAGCAAATACATATCTAGGTATCTATGTGTATATCACCTACGTGTCATGGTATCCATGTGTAAAACACCTATGTATCCTGGTAACTTTGTGTCCATCACCTTTTTATCTAGGTATTTATGTGTCTGTCACCTATGTATTTATCTATCTATGTGTCCATCACCTATGTATCTAAGTATCTAGGTGTCCATCATCTACTTGACTAGGTATCTATGTGCCTATCACCTATGTATCTAGGTATCTATGTGTCTATCACCTACATACCTAGATGTTTATCTGTCCAGAAAAAAAGGATCTAGGTATATATGTGGACATCATCTAAGTATCACGGTATCCATGTTTCCAACACATACCTATCTTGGTATCTATGTGTCTATCACACACGTATCAAGGAATTTACGAGTCCAGCAAACACTATCTTGGTATCTATGTGTACATGTCCTACTTATCACAGTATCGATGTGTCCAACACATACATATCTTCGTTACTATGTGTCCATCACATTTGCATCTATTTTTCTATGTGTCCATCACCTATGCATGTAGGTATCTATGTGTCCATCACCTATGTATATAAGTATCTATGAGCCATCAAGTACATGACTACGTATCTATGTGTCTATCACCTATGTATCTAGGTATCCATGTGTGTTTCACCTACGTATCTAGGTATCGATGATTTCAGCAGATTCGTATCTAGGTATCTATGTGTACATCACCTATGTATCACGGTATCCATGTGTCCAACACATACGTATCTTGGTAATTATGTGTCCATCACATTTGTATCTATGTATCAATGTGTCTATCACCTATATATGCAAGTATCTATGTGTCCATCAACTACTCGACTACGTATCCATGTGTCCATCACCTATGTATCTATGTATCTGTGTGTCTATCACTTACAGATCTAGGTGTCTATGAGTACAGAAAATACATATCTGGGTATCTATGTGTACATCACCAACGTATCACGGTATCCATGTGCCCAACACATATGTATCTTGGTAACTATGTGTCCATTACTTTGTCTAGCTATCTATGTGTCCATCACATATGTATCTATGTATCTATGTGTCCAGCAATTACTTGACTACGTATCTATGTGTCTATCACCTATGTATCCAGATATCTATTTTTCTATCACCTACGTATCTAGGTAACTATGAGTCCAGCAAATACGTATCTAGGTACCTATGTGAACATCACCTACATATCATGGTATCCATGTGTCCAACACATACTTATCTTGGTAACTATTTGTCCATCACCTTTTTATCTAGCTATTTCTGTGTCCATCACCTATGTATGTAGGTATCTATGTGTCCATCACATATGTATCTACGTATCTATGTGTCTATCTCATATATATCTAAGTAACCATGTGTCCATCAACATCTTGATTAGGTATCCATATGTCCATCACCTATTTATCTAGGTATCTATGTGTCTATTACCTATGTATCTCGGTGTCTATGAGTCCAGCAAATACTTATCTAGGTATCTATGTGTACACCACCTATGTATCACAGTATCCATGTGTCCAACACATATGTATCTTGGCAACCATGTGTCCATCACCTTTGTATCTAGGTATCCATGTGTTCATTATGTATGTATGTAAGTATCTATGTGTCCATCAACTACTTGACAAGGTATCTATGTGTCTATCACGTATGTATCTAAGTATCTATGTGTCTATCACCTATGTATCTAGGTATCTATGAGTCCAGCGAATACGTATCTAGGTATCTATGTGTACACCACCTACATATCACAGTATCCATGTGTCCAACACATACGTATCTTGGTAACTATGTGTCCATCACATTTCTATGTATGTATATATGTGTCCATTACCAATGTATCTAAGTTTTTTGTGTCCATCAACTATTTGTCTGAGTATTTATTTGTCCCTCACCTTTGTATCTAGGTATTTATGTGTCCATCAACTATGTATCTAGGTATCTGTGTGTACATCACCTATATATCTAAGTACCAATGTGTCCATCAACTACTTGACTAGGTATCTCTGTGTATATCACCTATTTATCTAGGTATCTATGTGTCTATCACCTACTTATCTAGGTATCTATTAGTGCAGGAAATACGTATCTAGGTATCTATGTGTATGTCACCTACGTATCATGGTATCCATGTGTCCAAACATATGTACTTTTGTAACTATGTGTCCATCAGCTTTGTATCTATGTATCTCTGTGTCCATCAGTTATGTATCTAAGTATCTTTGTGTCAATCAAATTCTTGACTAGGTATCTATGTGTCTATCACCTATGTATCTAAGTATCTATGTGTCTACCACCTACGTATCTAGGTATCTATGAGTCCAGCAAATACATATCTAGGTATCTATGTGTACATCACCTATGTATCATTGTATACTTGTGTCCAACACATACGTATCTTGGTAACTATATGTCCATCACCTTTGTCTCTAGGTATTTATGTGTCCATCACCTATGTATATAGGTATCTATGTGTTCATCACTTATTTTTCTAAAGTTCTATGAGTCCATCAACTACTTGCCTTGGTATATATGTGTCCATCACATTTGTATCTAGCTATCTATGTGTCCATCACCTATGTATCTTAGTATCTATCTGTCCATCAAGTACTTGACTATGTATCTATCTATCACCCATGTATTTAGATATCTATGTGTCCATCACCTTTGTATCTATGTATTTATTTGTCCATCACCTTTGTGTCTAGGTATTTATGTGTCCATCACCTATGTATCTAGGTATCTATGTGTCCATAACCTAGGTATCTAGGTTTCTAAGTGTCCATCAACTACTTGACTAGGTATCTATCTGTAACACACCTTTGTATCTAGGTATTTATGTGTTTATCACCTATGTATCTAGGTATCTCTGTGTCCATCACCTATGTATCTATGTTTCTATGTGTAAATCAAGTACTTGACTAGTTATCTATGTGTCCCTCACCTTTGTATCTAGGTATTTATGTGTCCATTACCTATGTATCTAGTTATCTATGTGTCCATCACCTATATATCTAAGTATCTATGTGTCCATCAACTATTTAACTAGGTATCCATGTGACTATCACCTATGTATCTAAGTATCTATGTGTCTATTACCTAATATCAAGGTATCTATGAGTCCAGCAAATACGTATCTAGGTATCTTTGTGTACATCACCTACGTATCACGGTATCCATTTGTCCATCACATACATATCTTGGTAACTATCTGTTCATCATCTTTCTATCTATGTATCTATGTGTCCATCTCCTCCGTATCTAAGTATTTATGTGTCTATCAACTACTTGATAATGTGTCTATGTGTCTATCACCTATGTATCTAGGTATCTATGTGTCTATCACCTACGTATCTAGGTATCTATGCATCCAGCAAACACGTGTCTAGGTTTCTTTGTGTACATCACCTACGTATCACGGTATGCATGTGTCCAATACATACGTATCTTATTAACTATGTGACCATCACCTTTGCATCTAGGTATCTATGTGTCCATCACCTATGTATCCAAGTATCTATGTGTCCATTAACTACTTGACTACTTATCTATGTGTATATCACCTATTTATCTAGGTATCTATGTGTCTAACTCCTAGGTATCTAGGTATTTATGAGTCCAGCAAATACGTATCTAGGTATCTATGTGTACATCACCTATGTACCTCGGTATCCATGTGTCCAACACATATGTATCTTGGTAACCATGTGTCCATCACCTTTGTATCTAGGTATCTATGTGTCCATCACCTATAAATCTCAGTATCTGTGTGTCCATCAACCGCTTGACAAGGTATCTATGATATGAACGTGATGTACACATAGATACCTAGATACGTATTCCCTGGACTCATAGATACATAGATACGTAGGTGATAGACACATAGATAACTAGATACATAGGTGATAGACACAGAGATACCTCGTCATGTAGTTGATGGACACGTGGATACTTAGATACATAGGTGATGGACAGACAGATACCTACATACAAAGGTGATGGACACATTGTTACCAAGATACGTATGTGTTGGATACATGTACACTCTGATACGTAGGTGATGTACACATAGATACCTAGATACGTATTTGCTGGACTCATAGATATCTAGATGTGTAGGTGATAGACACAGAGATACCTAAATAAATAGGTGATACCCGCATAGATACCTAGTCAACTAGTTGATGGACACATATATACTTAGATACATAGGTGTTGGCACTTAGATACCTAGATACAAACGTGATGTACACATAGTTACCAAGATATGTGTGTGTTGGGCACATGGATACTGTGATACATAGGTGATGTACACATAGATAACCAGATACGTATTTGCTGGACTCATAGATTCCTAGGTACGTAGGTAATAGACACATAGATAGCTAGTCAAGTAGTTCATGAACAAATAGATACTTAGATACATAAGTGATATACACATAGATACCTAGATATATAGGTGATAGACAAATTGATACCAAGTTAAATAGTTGATGGACACATAGATATCTAGATACATAGATGATAGACACATAGTTACCTAGATAAAAATGTGATTGACACATGGTTACCAAGTTACATATGTGTTGGACACATGGATACAGTGATACATAGGTAATATACGCATAGATACCTACATACTTATTTGCTGGGCACATAGATACCCAGATACGTAGGTGATAGACACAGAGATATCTAGATACTTAGGGGATAGACAGATAGATACATAGTCAAGAATTTGAAGGACACATAGATACTTAGATATATTGGAGATGGACACATAGATAGCTAGATGCAAATGTGATGGACACATAGTAACAAATATATGTATGTGTTGGACACATGGGTACTGTGATACGTAGGTGATGTACACATAGATACCTAGATACGTATTTTCTATCTTCATAGATACCTAGATACGAAGGTGATAGACACATAGATACTGTGATACAAACTTGATGGACACATGGACACCGTTATATGTGGGAGATGTACAATTAGACACCTAGCTACGTATTTGCTGGACTCATAGAAACCTAGACACGTAGGAGATAGACAAATAGATACCTAGATACATAGGTGATAGACACATAGACACCTAGTCAAGTAGTTGATGGACACATAGATACTTGGATACATTTTGATGGACACATAGATAGCTAGATACAAAGATGATGGACAAATATTTACAAAGATACGTATGTGTTGGACAGATGGATACCATGATACATCGGTGATGTACACATAGATAACTAGATACGTGCTTGCTGGACTCATAGATAGCTAGATACGTAGGAGATAGACACATAGATGCCTAGATACATAGGTGATAGACACACAGATACCTAGTCAAGTAGTTGATGGACACATATATACATAGATACATATTGGATGGACACATAGATAACAAGATATAAAAGTGATGGACACATAGTTACCAAGATACGTATGTGTTGGACAAGTGGATACCGTGATACGTAGGTGATGTACACTTAGGTACGTAGATATGTATTTGCTTGACTCGTAGATACCTAGATATGTAGGTGATAGACACATAGTTACCTCGATACATAGGTAAGAGACACATAGATACCTAGTGAAGTACTTGATGAACACATGGACACTTTGATACGTAGGTGATGGAGACATAGATACCTAGATGCAAAGGCGATGGACTCATAGTTACCAAGATACGTATGTGTTGGACACATGGATACCGAGATACGTAGGTGATGTACACATAGATACATAGATACGTAATTTCTGGATTCATAAATACCTAGATACGGAGGTGATAGGCACATAGATACCTAGATACATAGGTGATACACACATGGATATCAAGTCAAGTTGTTAATGGACACATAGATGCTTAGATATATAGGTGATGGACACATAGTTAACATGATACGTATGTGGTGTATACAGGGATACTGTGATATGTAGGTGATGTACACACAGATACCCGGATATGTAGGTGATGGACCCATAGATACCTAGATATAGGTGATAGACACATAGATACCAAGTCAATTAGTTGATGGACAAATAGAGACTTAGACACATAGGTGATGGACACATAGATACGTAGATACATAAGTGATGGACACATAGTTACCAAGATATGTATGTGTTGGGCAAATGGATACCGTGATACATTGGTGATGCACACATAGATACATAGATACGCATTTGCTGGACTCATAGATACCTAGATACGTAGGTGATAGACACATAGATGCCTAGATACATAGGTGATAGACACATAGATACCTAGTCAAGAAGTTGATGGACTCATATATACTTAGATACATATTGGATGGACACATAGATACCTAGATACAAAGATGGCGAACACATAGTTACCAAGATACGTATGTGTTGGACACATGGATACCGTGATACGTAGGTTATGTACACATAGATACCTAAATAACTATTTGCCTGACTCATAGATAACTGGATACGTAGGTGATAGACACATAGATTCCTAGATACACAGGTGATAAACACATAGATACCAAGTCAAGTAGTTGATGGACACATAGATGCTTAGCTATAAATGTGATGGACACATAGATACCTAGATACAACGGTGATGGACACATAGATAACTAGATATGTAGGTGATAGACACAGAGATACCTAGATACATAGGTGGTAGACACATAGATACATAGTCAAGTAGTTGATAGACACATAGATGCTTAGATACATAGGTGATGTAGACATAGATACCTAGATACATATAAGCTGCACTCATAGTAGATACGTTGGTGATAGACACATAGATACCTAGACAAGTAATTGATGGGCACATAGATATTTAGACACATAGGTGATACACACATAGATACCAAGTCAATATTTGATGTACACATAGATACTTAGATACATAGGTGACAGACACTTAGATACCTAGATACATAGGTGATTTACACATAGATAACTAGAAACAAAGGTCATGGACACATAGTTACCAAGATACGTATGTGTTGGAAATATGGATACCATGATACGTAGGTTATGTACACAGAGATAACTAGATACGTATTTGCTGGACTCATAGATACCTAGTTACGTAGGAGATAGACATATAAATACCTATATACATAGGTGAAATATGCGTAGTTGATGGACCCATAGATACATAGATATGTAATTGATGGACACATAGGTAAATAGATACAAAGGTGATGGACACATGCATACCTTGATTCAAAGACGATGGACACATGGATACCGTGATTCGTAGGTGATGTACACAGAGATACCTAGATACATATTGGGTGGACTCATAGCTACCTAGATACATAGGTGATAAACACATAGACAGCTAGATACATAGATGATATACACATAGATACCTAGTCAAGTAGTTGATGGACACATAGATACTTAGATACATAGGTGATGGACACATAAATATCTAGATACAACGGTGATGGATACATACATACCTGGATGCAAAGATGATGGACACATGGATACCATGATACGTAGGTGAAGTACACATAGATACCTAGATACATATTTGCTGGACCCATATATACCTAGATACGTAGGTGTTAGACATATAGATACCTAGGTATATAGGTGATTGACATATGGATTCCTAGTCAACAAGTTGATGGACACATAGATACATAGATGCATAGGTGATGGACACATAGATATCTAGATACAATGGTGATGGACATATAGTTACCAAGATACATATGTGTTGGACACATGGATACTGTGAAACTTAAGTGATGTACACATAGATACCTATATACGTATTTGCTAGACTCATAGAAACCTAGATACGTCGGTGATAGACACACAGACACCTAGATACATATGTGATAGACACATAGATTCCTAGTCAAGTAGTTCATGGACACATAGATACTTAGATAGATAGGTGATATACACATAGATAGCTAGATAAAATTGTGATGGACACATAGTTACCAAGATACGTATGTGTTGGACACATGGATACCCGGAAACATAGTTGATGTACACATGGATACCTAGATACGTATTTGCTGGACACATAGATACATAGGTGATAGATACATAGATACCTTGATACATAGGTGGTGGACAGATAGATACCTAGTCAAGTAGTTGATGGACATATAGATAGTTAGATACATTGGTGATGGACACATAGATACCAAGATACAAATATGATGGACACATGGATACCATGATACATAGGTGACGTACACATAGATACCTAGATAAGTATTTGCTGGACTCATATATACCTAGATACGTAGGTGATAGAAACATAGATACCTAAATATATAGTTGATAGACTCATAGATACCTATTCAAGTTGTTGATGGACACATAGATACTAAGATTCATAGGTGATGGACACACAGATAACCAGATACATAGGTGATGGACCCATAGATACCTAAATTCAATGGTGATGGACACACAGATACCAAGATACGCATGTGCTGGAAACATGGATACCATTATATGTAGGTGATGTACACATAGATACCTAGATATGTATTTGCTGGACTCATAGGTACCTAGATACGTAGGAGATAGACATGTAGACACCTACACATATAGGAGATAGAAACATAGATACCTAATCAAGTAGTTGATGGACACATAGATACTTATATTCATATGTGATGGACACACAGATACCTAGATCCTAAGGTGATGGACATATATTTACCAAGATACGTATGTGTTGGACACATGGATACCATGATACGTAGGTGATGTACACATAGATACCTAGATACGTACTTGGTGGACTCATAGATACCAAGACACGTAGGTGATAGACCCATAGATACATAGATACAAGGGTGATTGATAGACACAGAGATACCAAGTCAAGAAGTTGATGGACACATAGATACTTAGATATATAGGTGATGGACAGATAGATACCAAGATACCAAGGTGATAGACACATTTACCAAGATACGTATGTGTTGGACACATGGATACTGTGATACGTAGTTGAGGTACACATAGATACCAAGATACGTAATTGCTGGACCCATAGATACCTAGATACATAGGTGATAGTCACATAGATACCTAAATACATAGGTGTTAGACAGATAGATACCTAGTCAACATCCTGATGGACACAGAGACACTTAGATACATAGGTGATGGACACATAGTTACCTAGATACAATGGTGATGGACACATAGATATCTAGACACAAAGATGACGGACACGTGGATACTGTGATACGTAGGTGATGTACACATAGATACCTAGATACGTATTTGCTGGACTCATAAATACGTAGATACGTATGTGATAGACCCATAGATACCTAGATACATAGGTGATAGTCACATAGATACCAAGTCAAGTAGTTGATGGACACATAGATACTAAGATACATAGGTGATGGACACATACATACCTAGATACAAATCTGATGGACACATAGATACTTGGATACAAAGATGATTGACACATGGATACCATGATATGTAGGTGATGTACACATAGATACCTAGATACATAGGTGATATACGCATAGATACCTAGTCAAGTAATTGATGGATACATAGATACTTAGATACATAGTTGATGGACACGTAGATACCTAGATAGAATGATGATGGACACATACATACCAGGATCAATATATGCTGGACACATGGATACAGTGATATGTAGGTGATGTACACATAGAAACCTAGATGCGTATTTGCTGGACTCATAGATATCTAGATACGTAGGTGATAGACACATAGATACCTAGATATATAGGTGATAGACAGATAGATATCTAGTCAACCAGTTGATGGACACATGGATACTTAGATACATATGTGATGGACACATAGATACCGAGATACAATGGTTATGGACACATAGTTACCAAGATACGTATATGTTGGACACATGGATGCTGTGAAACGTAGGTGATGTAAACATAGATACCTAGATATGTATTTGCTGGAGTCATAGATACCTAGATAGTTAGGTGATATACACACAGATACATAGATACATAGGTGATAGACACATAGATTCCTAGTCAAGTAGTTGAGGGACACATAGATACACAGATACATAAGTGATGGATACATAGATACATAGATACAAATGTGATCGACACATAGTTACCAGGATACGTATGTGTTGGACACATGGATACCATGATACGTAGGTGATGTACACATAGATACCCAGATACTTATTTGCTGGCCTCAAAGATACCCAGATACCTAGGTGATAGACACATAGTTACCTAGATATATTGGTTATAGACATGTAGATACCTAGTCAAGTAATTGATGGACACATAGATGCTTAGATACATAGGTGATGGACACATAGATATCTAGATACAAAGGTGATGGACACATAGTTACCAAGATATTTATGTGTTGGACACATGGATACCGTGATACGTAGGTGATGTACACATAGATACCTAAATACCTATTTGCCTGACTCATAGATACCTGGATACGTAGGTGATAGACACATAGATTCCTAGATACACGGGTGACAGACACATAGATACCAAGTCAAGTAGTTGATGGACACATAGATGCTTAGATATAAAGGTGATGGACACATAGATACCTAGATACAATGGTGATGGACACATAGATGCCAAGATACTTATGTTTTGGACACATGGATACCGGGAAACGTAGTTGATGTAGACATAGATACCTAGATACGTATTTGCTGGACTCATAGATAACTAGATACGTAGGTGATAGACACAGAGATACCTAGATACATAGGTGGTAGACACATAGATACATAGTCAAGTAGTTGATGGACACATAGTTGCTTAGATACATAGGTGATGTAGACATAGATACCTAGATACGTATAAGCTGCACTCATAGTAGATACGTAGGTGATAGACACATAGATACCTAGACAAGTAATTGATGGGCACATAGATATTTAGATACATAGGTGATACACACATAGATACCAAGTCAATATTTGATGTACACATAGATACTTAGATACATAGGTGATTTACACATAGATAACTAGAAACAAAGGTCATGGACATATAGTTACCAAGATACGTATGTGTTGGAAATATGGATACCGTGATACGTAGGTTATGTACACAGAGATAACTAGATACGTATTTGCTGGACTCATAGATACCTAGTTACGTAGGAGATAGACATATAAATACCTATATACATAGGTGATATATGCATAGATACCAAGTCAAGTAGTCGATGGACCCATAGATACATAGATATGTAATTGATGGACACATAGGTAAATAGATACAAAGGTGATGGACACATGCATACCTTGATTCAAAGACGATGGATACATGGATACCGTGATACGTAGGTGATGTACACAAAGATACCTAGATACGTATTGGGTGGACTCATAGCTACCTAGATAAATAGGTGATAGACACATAGATACCATGTAAGTAGTTGATGGACACATTGATACTTAGAAATATAGGTGACGGACACATAGATCCCTAGATACAAAACTGATGGACACATATTTACCAAGATACATACATGTTGGACACATGGATACCGTGATATGTAGGTGATGTACACATATTCCTAGATAAGTATTTGATGGACTCTCAGATACCTAGATATGTAGAAGATAGACACATAGATACCTTGACACATAGGTGATAGACAGATAGATACCAAGTCAACAAGCTTATGGACACATAGATACTTAGATATATAGGTGATGGAAACATAGATACCTAGATGCAAATGTGATGGACACGTAGTTACCAATATAAGTATGTGTTGGACACATGGATACCGTGATACTTATTTGATATACACATAGATACCTAGATACGTATATGCTGGACAATAGATACCTAGATACGTAGGTGATAGTCTCATAGATACCTAGTCAGGTAGTTGGTGGATACATAGATACTTAGAAACATAGGATATGGACACATAGATACCTAGATACAAAGGTGATTGGCACATAGATACCTAGATACAAAGTGAGGGGAACACAAATACCATGATAAGCAAGTGTCGGACACATGGATACAATTATACTTAGGTGATGTACACATAGATACCTAGATACTTATTTGTTGGAGTCATAGATAGCTAGATACGTAGGGGATAGAAACATACATACCAGGATACATAGGTGATAGACAGATAGACACCTATTCAAATAGTTGATGTACATATAGATACCTAGACACATAGTTGATGGACACATAGATACCTAGATACAACGGTTATGGACACATAGTTACCAAGATACGTATGTGTTGGACAAATGGATACTGTGATACGTAGGTGATGTACACATAGATCCCTAGATACGTATTTGCTGGACTCATAGATACCCAGATACGTTGGTGTTAGATATACAGGTACCTAGATACTTAGATGAGAGAGACATAGATACCTAGTCAAGTAGTTGATGGACCCATAATTTGTTAGATACGTAGGTGATGGACACAAAGATACCTAGATTCAAAGGTGATGGACACTTGGATTCCGTGATATGTAGGAGATGTCCACATGGTTACCTAGATAAGTATTTGCTGGACTCATAGAAACCTACATACCTAGGTGATAGACAAATAGATACCTTGATACATAGGTGATAGGCACATAGATACCTAGTCAAGTAGTTGATTGACACATAGATACTTAGATACATAGGGGATGGGCACATAGATACCTAGATACAAAGGTGATGGACACATATTTACCGATATGTATGAGTTGGACACATGGATACCGTGATATGTAGGTGATGTACACACAGTTACCTACATACATATTTGCTGGGCTCACAGATTCCTGGATACTTAGTTGATAGACACATAGATACCTAGATACATAGGTGATAGACAGATAGATAAATAGTCAGGAAGGTGATGGACACATAGTTACTTAGATACATATGTGATGGACACATAGATACCTAGATAAAAATGTGATTGACACATAGTTACCAAGATAAGTATGGGTTGGTCACATGCATACTGTGATACTTATTTGATGTACACATAATTATCTCAATACGTATTTGCTGGAGTCTTAGATACCTAGATACGTAGGTGATAGAAACAGTTAAATAGATACATAGGTGATAGACCCATAGATACCAAGTCAAGTAGTTGATGGACCCATAGATTCTTAGATACATAGGTAATGGGCACAAAGATACCTAGATCACAGGTGATGGACACATAGATACCCAAATACAAAGGTGATGGACACATAGTTACCAAGATACGTATTTGTTGGACACATGAATTCTGTGATACGTAGTTGATGTACACATAGATACCTAGCTACGTATTTGATGGACAAATAGATACCTTGATACATAGGTGATAGACACATAGATACCTAGTCAAGTAGTTGATGGACACATAGATATTTAGATACATAGGTGATGGACACATAGATACCTACATACATAGGTGATGGACACATAGTTACCAAGATATGTATGGGTTGGACACATGGATACCGTGATACGTTGGTGATGTACACATAGATACCTAGATACGTATTTCCTGGACTCATAGATACCTAGATACGTATGTGATGGAAACATATATAACAAGATACATAGGTGATAAACACATAGATATCTAGTCAAGTAGTTGATGGACACATAGATACTTAGATACACGGGTGATGGACACATAGATACCTAGATACATACGTGATGGACACATAGATACCTAGATACAAAGGTGATTTGCACACAGATACCAAGATAAGCAAGTGTTGGACACATGGATGCAATTATACGTTGGTGATGTACACATAGATACCTAGATACGTATTTGCTGGACTCATAGATACCTAGATACGTAGGTGACAGACACATAGATATTGAGATACATAGGTGATAGACAGATAGATACCTATTCAAATAGTTGATGGACACATAGATACCTACACACAAAATTGATGGACACATAGATACCTAGATACAACTGTTATGGACACATAGTTACCAAGATACGTAGGTGTTTGACAAGTGGATACTGTGATACATAGGTGATGTACACATAGATCCCTAGATACGTATTTGCTGGACACATAGATAACAAGATACATTGGCGTTAGACATATAGATACCTGGATACATAGGTGACAGAGACATAGATTCCTAGTCAAGTAGTTGATGGACCCATAGATACATAGGTGATGGACACATTGATACCTAGATACATAGGCGATCAACACCTAGATACCTAGATATAAAGGTGATGGACACATAATTACCAAGATACGTATTTGTGGGACACATGGATATAGTGATAAGTAGGTGATGTACACATAGATACCTAGATAGGTATTTGCTGGACTCATAGATACCTAGATACGTTCATGATAGAACACAGATACCTAGCTACAGAAGTGATAGACACGTAGATTCCTAGTCAAGTAGTTGAGGGACACACAGATACATAGATACATAGGTGATGGATGTAGAGATTCCTCGATATAAAGGTGATGGACACATAGTTACCCGGATACGTATGTGTTGGACACATGGATACCGTGATACGTAGTTGATGTACACATAAATACCTAGATAATTATTTGCTGGACTCATGGATACCTAGATACGTAGGGGACAGACACATAGATATCTAGATACATTGGTCATAGACAGATAGATACCTAGTCAACTAGTTGATGGACACATAGATGCTTAGATACATAGGTGATGAACACATAGATACCTAGATACAAAGGTGATGGACACATAGTTACCAAGACACATATGTGTTGGACACATGCATACCGTGATACGTAGGTTTTGTACACATAGATACCTAGATACATATTTTCCTGACTCAGAGATACCTGGATATGTAGGTGATAGACACGTAGATATCTAGATACATAGGAGATAGACAGACAGATACCTAGTCAAGAAGTTGATGGACACATATATACTTAGATACATATGTGATGGACACATAGATACCTAGATACAAAGGTGAATGACACATAGTTACCAAGATAAGTATGTGTTGGACACATGCATACCATGATACTTATTTGATGTACACATAAATATCTCGACACGTATTTGCTGGTGTCAAAGATACCAAGATACGTAGGTGATAGAAACATAGATACCTAGATACATAGGTGACAGACACATAGATACCTAGTCAGGTAGATAATGGACACAGAGATACATAGATACATAAGTGATGGACACATAGATACCTAGATACATAGGTGATAGACACATAGATATCTAGATACAATAGTGATTGACACATAGTTTCCAAGATACGTTTGTGTTGGACACATGGATACCAATATACGTAGGTGATGAACACATAGATACCTAGATACATATTTTCTGGACCCATGGATACCTAGATATGAAGGTGATAGACACATAGATACCTTGATACTTTGGTGATAGACACATTGATACCTAGTCAAGTAGTTGATGGACACATAGTTACTTAGATACATAGGTGAAGGACACATAGATACCTAGATACAATGGCGATGGACACATAGTTACCAAGATACATATGTGTTGGACATATGGATACTGGGAAATGTAGTTGATGCACACATAGATACCTAGATATGTATTTGCTGGACTCATAGATAGCTGCATACATAGCTGATAGACACATAAATACATTAACACATAGGTGGTAGACACATAGATACCTAGTCAAGTAGTTGATGGACACATAGATACTTAGATAAATTGGTGAAGGACACATAGATACCTAGATATAATGGTGATGGACACATAGTTACCAAGATACGTATGTGTTGGACATATGGGTACTGGGAAACTTAGTTGATGTACACATAGATACCTAGATACGTATATGATGGACTCACAAATACATAGATACTTAGGAGATAGACACAGAGATACCTTGATACATAGGTGGTAACTACATGGATACCCAGTCAACTAGTTGATGGACACATAGATACTTAAATACATAGGTGATGGACACATAGATACTTAGATACATAGGTGATGGACACATAGATACCTAGATACAAATCTGATGGACACATAGATACATAGATATAAAAATGATGGAAACTGTTGGTGGGAGTGTAAATTAGTTCAACCATTGTGGAAGACAGTGTGGCAATTCCTCAAGGACCTAGAAATAGAAATTCCATTTGACCCAGTAATCCCATTACTGTGTATATATCCAAAGGATTATAAATCATTCTACTATAAGGACACATGCACACGAATGTTCGTTGCAGCACAGTTTACAATAGCAAAGACCTGGAATCAACCCAAATGCCCATCGATGATAGACTGGACAGCGAAAATGTGGCACATATACACAATGAAATATTTTGCAGCCATCAAAAAGGATGAGTTTGCATCCCTTGTAGGGACATGGATGAACCTGGAAGCCATCATTCTCAGCAAACTGACACAGGAACAGAAAACCAAACACCGCATATTCTCACTCATAGGCGGGTGTTGAACAATGAGAACACATGGACACAGGGAGGGGAGCATCTCATACTGGGGTCTGTTGGGGGGAAGAAGGGGAATGACAGCAGGGGTTGGGAGTTGAGGAGGGATAGCATGGGGAGAAATAACAGATACAGATGATGGGGAGGAAGGCAGCAAATCACAATGCCATGTGTATACCTATGTAACAATCTTGCATGTTCTTCACATGTACCCCCAAACCTAAAATGCAATAAAAAGTATATATATATAAAAAAATGATGGAAACATGGATACATTGATACATAGGTGATGTACACATAGATACCTAGATACGTATTTGCTGGACTCATATATACCTAGATACGTAGGTGACAGAAACACAGATACCTAGATACATAGGTGATAGACACATAGATACATAGTCAAGTAGATGATGGACACATAGATACTTAGATACATTGTTGATGGACACATAGATACCAAGATACAATGGTTATGGACACATAGTTACCAAGATACGTATGTGTTGATCAAATGGATACTGTGATATGTAGGTGATGTACCCATAGATACCTAGATACGTATTTGCTGGACACATAGCTACCTAGATACGTAGGTGACAGACATATGGATACCTAGATACATAGGTGACAGGGACATAGATACCTATTCAAGTAGTTGATGGACACATAGATACTTAGACACATAGGTGATGGACACATAGATACCATGATACATAGGTGATGGACACATAGATACCAAGATACAAATATGATGGACACATGGATACCATCATATGTAGGATATGTACACCTAGATTCCTAGATACGTATTTGCTGGACTCCTAGATACCTAGATACGTAGGTGATAGAGACATAGATATCTTGATATGTACGTGATAGACACATAGATACTTAGATACATATGTTATAGTCACATCAATAAATAGTCAAGTAGTTGATGCACACATAGATACTTAGATAAATAGGTAACAAACATAGATACCTAGATACGTAGATGATGTACACATAGATACCTAGAGACAAAGGTGATGCGTACATAGTTACCAAGATACGTATGTGTTGGAACATGGATACCGCGATACATATGTGGTGTACACATAGATAAATGGATACATATTTCCTGGACTCAAAGATACCTAGATACGTAGGTGATAGACATATAGATACCTAGATACATAGATGATAGACACATAGATACCTAGTCAAGTAGTTGATGGACACAGAGATACTTAGATACATAGGTGATGGCACATAGATACATAGAAACAATGTTGATACACACATATTTACCAAGTTACGTATGTGTTGGACACATGGATACTGTGATACGTGGGCGATGTACACATAGATACCTACATACGTATTTGGTGGACTCATAGATACCTAGATATGTAGGTGATAGACACATACTTACCTGGATACATAGGTGTTAGACAGATAGATACCTAGTCAAAAAGTTGATGGACACATAGACACTTAGATACATATGTGATGGACACATAGATACCTAGATACAAAAGTGATGGACACATAGTTACGTAGATACAATGGTGATTGACACATAGATACCTAGATACAAAGATGACGGACACATGGATACCATGATACGTAGGTGATGTACACATAGATACCTAGATATATACTTGCTGGACTCATATATACCTAGATACGTAGATGATACTGACAAAGATACGAAGGTACATAGTTGATAGACACATAGATACCAAGTCAAGTAGTTGATGGACAAATATATACTTAGATACATAGGAGATGGACACATAGATATGTAGATAAAAAACTGATGGACACATATTTACCAAGATACGTACGTGTTCGACACATGGATACCGTGATACGTAGGTGATGTACACATAGATACCTAGAAAAGAATTTGATGGACTCATAGATACCTAGATATGTAGATGATAGACACATAGATACCTTGATACATAGGTGATAGACAGATAGATACCTAGTCAACAAGCTTATAGACACATACGTACTTAAATACGTAGGTGATGGACACATAGATACCTAGATACAATGGTGATGGACACATAGTTACCAAGATACATATGTGTTGGACACAGGAATACTATGAAACGTAGGTGATGTACACATAGATATGTAGATACGCATTTGCTGGACAATAGATACCTAGATACGTAGGAGATAGACACATAGATACCTAGTCAAGTAGTTGATGTATACATAGATACTTACATACATAGGTGATGGATACATAGATACCTAGGTACAAAGGTTATTGACACACAGTTACCAAGATACGTATGTGTTGGACACATGGATACCATGATATGTAGGTGATGTACACATAGATACCTAGATACATATTTGCTGGACAAATAGATATCTAGATACCTGTGTGATAGACACATAGATACCTAGATGCATAGGTGATAGACTCATAGATTCATAGTCAAATAGTTGATGGACACATTGATATTTACATACATATGTGATGGACACATAGATACCTAGATATATAGGTGATGGACACATAGTTACCAAGATACGTATGTGTTGGACATATGGAACCTGGGAAACATAGTTGATGCACACATAGATACCTAGATACGTATTTGCTGGACTCATAGATACCTACATACATAGCTGATAGACACATAGATACCTTGACACACAGGTGGTAGACACATAGATATCAAGTCAAGTAGTTTATGGACAAATAGATACTTAGATAAATTGGTGAAGGACACATACATACCTAGATACAATGGTGATGGACACATAGTTACCAAGATACATACGTGTTGGAAATATGGGTACCGGGAAACTTAGTTGATGTACACATATATATCTATATACGTATTTGCTGGACACACAAATACATAGATACTTAGGAGACAGACACAGAAATACCTTGATACATAGGTTGTAACTACATAGATACCTAGTCAAGTAGTTGATGGACACATAAATAGTTAAATACATAGGTGATGGACAAATAGATACTTAGATACATAGGTGATGGACACATAGATACCTAGATACAAATGTGATGGACACATAGATACATAGAAATAAAGATGATGGAAACATGGATACAATGATACGTAGGTGATGTACACATAGGTACCTAGATACATATTTGCTGGACTCATATATACCTAGATACATAGGTGACAGAAACATAGATACCTAGATACATAGGTGATAGACACATAGATACATAGTCAAGTAGATGACGGACACCTAGATACTTAGATACATATGTGATGGACACATAGATACCTAGATACATAGGTGATGGACACATAGATACCTAGATATAAAGGTGATGGACACACAGATACCAAGATATGTATGTGTTTGACACCTGGAAACCATGATACGTAGGTTATATACACATAGAAACATAGATACGTATTTACTGGACTCATAGATGCCTAGATACATAGGTAATGGATACATAGATAGCTAGTCAAGTAGTTGATGGACACTTAGATACTTAGATACATACATGATGGACACAAAGTTACATAGATACAAATGTGATATACACATAGTTACCAAGATTCGTATGTGTTGCACACATGGATACGGTGATACATAGGTGATGTACACATAGATACCTAGATACGTATTTGCTGAACTCATAGATACCTAGATACGTAGGTGATAGACACATAGATACCTAGATACATACGTGATAGACACTTAGCTACCTAGTCAAGTAGTTGATGGACACTTATATACTTAGACACATTGGTGATGAACACATCGATTCCTAGATACAAAGGTGATGGAGACGTGGTTACCAAGATATGTATGTGTTGGACACAGGGAATCCGTGATACATAGGTGCTGTACACATAGATACTTAGATACGTATTTGCTGCACCCATAGATACCTAGATACATAGGAGGTAGACATATGGATATGTAAATACATACGGGATAGACACAAAGACACCTAGACAAGTAGTATATGGACACATAGATATTTAAATACATAGGTGATGGACACAAGAATACCTAGATACAAAGGTGATGGACACATAGTTACCAAGATACGTATTTGTGGGACACATGAATACTGTGACACATAGGTGATGTACACACAGATATCTAGATACATAGGTGATAGACACATAGATACCAAGTCAAGTAGTTGAAGGTCACATAGATACTTAGATACATAGGTACTGGAGAAATAGATACCTAGATAAAAACTTGATGGACATATAGTTACCAAGATATGTATGTGTCGGACACATGGATACCATGATACCTAGGTGATGTACACATAGATACCTATATACGTATTTGCTGGGCTCATAGATACTTAGATACGTAGATGATAGACACATATATACCTAGATACATAGTTGATAGACGCATAGATACCTAGTCAAGTACCTGATGAAAACATAGGTACCTAGATACATAAGTGATGGACACATAGATACATAGATACAAAGGTGATGGACACATGGATACCAAGATACGTACGAGTTGGACACATGGACACCATGACACGTAGGTGATATACACATAGATACCTAGATACTTATTTGCTGGATTCATAGATACCTAAATACGTAGGTGATAGACATATAGACACCTAGATACAAAGGTGATAGACAAATAGATACCTATTGAAGTAGTTGATGGACACTTAGATATTAGATACTTAAGTGATGTACACATAGATACCTAGATACAAAGGTGTCAAACACATAATTACCAAGACACGTAAGTGTTTGACACATGGGTAACCTGATATGTAGTTGATATACAGGTAGATACCTAAATACATGTTTGCTGGACTCATAGATACCTAGAAAACTAGGTGATAGACACGTAGCTCAATATATACATATTTGATAGACACATAGATACCTAGTCAAGTATTAGATGTAAACATAGATACTTAGATACATATGTGATGGACACATAGATAGCTAGACACAAAGGGGATGGACACATAGTTACCAAGATACGTATGTGTTGGACACATGGAAACCGATATACATAGGTTATGTACACATAGACACCTAGATAGGTATGTGCTGTACTCATAGATACCTAGATACATAGGTGATAGATACATAGATAATTAGTCAAGTAGTTGATGGACCTTAGACACTTAGATACATAGGTGATGGACACATAGTTACCTAGATACAAATGTGATGTACACATATTTACCAAGGTTCGTATGTGTTGCACAAATGGATACCGTGATACGTAGTTGATGTACATATAGATACCTAGATACGTATTTGATGGACTCATAGATACCAAGATACATACGTGATAGACACATAGATACCTAGATACATACTTGATAGACACATAGCTACCTAGTCAAGTAGTTGATGCACACATATATACTTAGATACATCAGTGATGAACACGAAGACACCTAAATACAAAGGTGATGGAGACGTGGTTACCAATATACTTATGTGTTGGACACAGGGAAACCGTGAAACATGGATGATGTACACATAGATACTTAGATATGTATTAGCTGGATTCATAGATACCTATATACATAGGTGATAGACACATGGATATGTAAATACATAAGGGATAGACACATAGATACCTAGTCAAGTAGTCAATGGACACAGAGATACTTAGATACATAGGTGGTGGACACATAGATATCTAGACAAAAGGTGATGGACACATAGTTAACAAGATACATATGTATTGGACACATGGATACCGTTATTTGTAGGTGATGTACACATCGATACCTACATACATGTTTGCTGTAATCATAGATACCTAGATAGGTATTTAAGGGACACATAGTTACATACATACATAGGTGACAGACACATAGATACCTAGATACATAGGTGATGGACACATAGATAAATAGATGAAAATGTAATGGACATACAGTTACGAAGATACGTATGTGTTGGACACATCAATACTGTGATACGTAGGACATGTACACATAGATACCAAGATATGTATTTTCTGGACTCATAAATTCCCAGATACGTAGGTGATAGACACATAGATACCATGATACGTAGGTGATAGACTCATAGATACCAAGATACATAGGTGATAGACCCATAGATCCCTAGTCATATAGTTGATGGACACATATATACTTAGATTTATAGTTGATGGACACATAGATACCTAGATACAAGTGATTGACACATGGTTACCAAGATACGTACGTGTTGGACACATGGATACCGTGATACGTAGGTGATGTACACATAGATACCTAGCTACGTATTTGATGGACTCATAGATACCTAGATATGTAGGGGATAGACACATAGATACCTAGATACATAGGTGATAGACACACAGATTCGTAGTCAAGTATTTGATGGACAAATAGATACTTAGATACATAGGTGATGCACACATAGGCCCGTAGATACAAATGTGATAGGAACATAGTTACCAAGATACGTATGTGTTGGACACAGGGATACCGTGATACCTAGGTGATGTACACATAGCTAATTAGATATGTATTTGCTGGACTCATAGATACATATATAGGTAGGTGATTGAGACATAGATACCTAGATACATAGGTGATAGACACATAGATTAATAGTCAAGTAGTTGATGGACACATAGATAATTAGATACATAGGTGATGGACACATAATTACCTAGATACAATTGTGATGGCACCTAGTTACCAAGAAACATATGTGTTGGACATATGGATACCGAGATACATAGGTGATGTAAACATAGATACCTAGATACGTATTTGCTGGACTCATAGATACGTAGATACATATTTGCTGTGCTCATAGATACCTAGATACGTAGGTGATAGACACAGAGATAACTACATACATATCTGATAGATGCATCGATACCTAGTCAAGTAGTAGTTGGACACATGGATACTTAGATACCTAAGTGAGGGACACACAAATACCTAGATACAAATTTGATGGACACAGAGTTACCAAGATATGCATGTGTTGGACACATGGATACCGTGACACGTAGGTGACGTACCCATAGATACCTGGATACTTATTTGCTGGACTCAAGTATACCTAGATAAGTAGGGGATAGACACATAGATACCTAGGTACATAATTGATAGACACATAGATACCCAGTCAAGTAGTTGATGGACACATACATAGTTAGAAACATACGTGATGGACCCATAGATACCTAGATAGAAGGGTGATGAACATATAGTTACCAAGATACTTATGTGTTTGACACATGAATACCGTGATATGTAATTGAAGTACACATAGATACCTCGATATGTATTTGCCTGACTCATAGATACCTAGATACATAGGTGATAGACACATAGATACCTAGATACATAGGTGATAGACACAGAGATACTTAGTCAAGTAGTTGATGGACACATAGATACTTACGTACATAAGTAAAGGACACATTGATACCAAGATACAAAGCTGATGGACACATAGTTACAAAGGTACGTGGGTTTTGGACACATGGATACCGTGATACGTAGGTGTAGTACACATAGATACCTAGATGCGAATTTGCTGGACACATAGATACCTAGATACGTAGGTGGTACACACATAGATACCTAGATTCATAGGTGATAGACACAAAGATACCTAGTCAAGTAGTTTATGGACACATAGACCCTTATGTACATAGGTGATGGACACATAAATAACTAGATACAAATATGATGGACACATATTTACCAAGATAGGTATGAGTTGGACACATGGATACCGTGGCAAGTAGGTGATGTACACATAGATACCAAGATATGTATTTGCTGGACTCAGAGACACCTATATACGCAGGAGATGGACACATAGATACCTAGATTCATAGATGATGCACACATAGATACCTAGATACGTATTTGCTTTACTCACAGATAACTAGATACGTAGCTGGTAGAAATATAGATACCCAGATACATAGGTGATAGACACATAGATACCTGCTCAAGTGGTTGAAGGACCCATAGATACTTAGATACATAAGTGATGGACACATAGATACCTAGATATAAAATTGATGGACACAAAGTTACCAAGATACACATGTGCTGGACACATGGATACCGTGATACATAGGTGATGTACACATAGATACCTAGATACGTATTTGCTGGACTCATAGATACCTAGATATGCAGGTGATAGACACATAGATACCTAGAGACATAGGTGATAGACACATAAACACCTAGTCAAATTGTTGATGGACACATAGATACTTAGATACGTAGGTGATGGACACATAGATA
>PVKV010010611.1:0-74637 GCA_004027835.1 Alouatta palliata | reverse complement strand
GACAGGCCAATATTCAAGTCCAGGAAACACAGAGAACACCACAAAGACATTCCTCAAGAAGAGCAACCCCAAGGCACATAATCATCAGATTCACCAGGGTTGAAATGAAGGAAAAAATGCTAAGGGCAGCCAGAGAGAAAGGTCGGGTTACCCACAAAGAGAAGCCCATCAGACTCACAGCAGATCTCTCAGCAGAAACTCTACAAGCCAGAAGAGAGTGGGGGCCAATATTCAACATCCTTAAAGAAAAGAACTTTCAACCCAGAATTTCATATCCAGCCAAACTAAGCTTCATAAGTGAAGGAAAAATAAAATCCTTTGCGAACAAGCAAGTACTCAGAGATTTCATCACCACCAGGCCTGCTTTACAAGAGCTCCTGAAAGAGGCGCTAAACATAGAAAGGAACAACCAGTACTAGCCACTCCAAAAACATACCAAATGGTAAAGAGCATCAACACAATGAAGAAACTGCATCAACGAATGGGCAAAACAGCCAGCTAGCATCAAAATGGCAGGATCAAATTCACACATAACAATATTAACCCTAAATGTAAATGGGCTAAATGCCCCAATCAAAAGACACAGACTGGTAAATTGGGTAAAAAGCCAAAACCCATCGGTGTGCTGTATCCAGGAAACCCATCTCACATGCAAGGATACACAAAGGCTCAAAATAAACTGCTAGAGGAAGATTTACCAAGCAAATGGAGAGCAAAAAAAAAAGCAGGAGTTGCAATTCTTTTCTCTGATAAAACAGACTTTAAACCAACAAAGATCAAACGAGACAAAGAAGGACATTACATAATGGCAAAAGGATCGATGCAACGAGAAGAGCTAACAATCCTAAATATGTACACACCCAATACAGGAGCACCCAGATACATAAGGCAAGTTCTTAATGACTTACAAAGAGACTTAGACTCCCACACAATAATAGTGGGAGACTTGAACACCCCATTGTCAATATTAGACAGATCAACGAGACAGAAATTAATAAGGATATCCAGGACTTGAACTCAGACCTGGATCAAGCAAACCTAATAGACATTTACAGAACTCTCCACCCCAAATCCACAGACTATACATTCTTCTCAGCACCACATCACACCTACTCTAAAATTGACCCCATAATTGGAAGTAAATTACTCCTCAGCAAATGCAAAAGAACAGAAATCATAACAAACAGTCTCTCAGACCACAGTGCAATCAAGTTAGAACTCAGAATTCAGAAACTAACTCAGAACTGCACAGCTTCATGGAAACTGAACAACTGGCTCTTGAATGTTGACTGGATAAACAATGAAATGAAGGCAGAAATAAAGATGTTCTTTGAAACCAATGAGAACGAAGACACAGCATACCAGAATCTCTGGGACACATATAAAGCAGTCTCTAGAGGAAAATATATAGCAATAAATGCCCACATGAGAAGCAAGGAGAGATCTAAAATCGACACCCTATCATCAAAATTGAAAGAGCTAGAGGAGCAAGATCAAAAAAACTCAAAACCTAGCAGAAGACGAGAAATAACTAAGATCAGAGCAGAACTGAAGGAGATAGAGACACAAAAAATCCTTCAAAAAATCAATAAATCCAGGAGCTGGTTTTTCAAAAAGATCAACAAAATAGATCACTAGACAGATTAAAAAAAAAGAAAAGAGAGAATAATCAAATAGATGCAATAAAAAACAATAAAGGGGATATCACCAAAGATTCCACAGAAATTCAAACCATCATCAAAGATTATTACAAACAAATCAATGCACATAAACTAGTAAAACTGGAAGAAATGGATAAATTCCTGGACACTTGCATCCTCCCAAGCCTAAACCAGGAAGAAGTCGAAACCCTGAATAGACCAATAACAAGTGCTGAAGTTGAGGCAGCAATTAAGAGCCTACCACCCAAAAAAAGCCCAGGTCCAGATGGGTTCACAACCGAATTCTACCAGACATACAAAGAGGAGCTGGTACCATTCCTTCTGAAACTATTCCAAACAATTCAAAAAGAGGGAATCCTTCCCAAATCATTTTTTGAGACCAACATCATCCTAATACCAAAACCTGACAGAGACTCAGCAAGAAAAGAAAACTTCAGGCCAATATCCGTGATGAACATAGATGCAAAAATCTTCAATAAAATACTGGCAAACCAATTGCAACAGGACATCAAAAAGCTTATCCATCATGATCAAGTAGGATTCATCCCGGGGATGCAAGGCTGGTTCAACATATGCAAGTCTATAAATATAATGCACCACATAAACAGAACCAAAGACAAAAACCACACGATTATCTCAACTGATGCAGAGAAGGCCTTTGACGAAATTCAACATCGCTTTATGCTAAAAATCCTCAATAAACTAGGTATTGACAGAACGTATCTCAAAACAATAAAAGCTATTTACAACAAACCAACAGCCAATATCATACTGAATGGGCAAAAACTGGAAGCATTCCCTTTGAAATCTGGCACTAGACAAGGATGCCCTCTCTCACCACTTCTATTCAATATAGTACTGGAAGTTCTAGCCAGAGCAATCAGGCAAGAAAAAGAAATAAAGTGTATTCAAATAGGAAAGAAGGAAGTCTAATTGTCTCTACTTGCAGACGACATGATTGTGTATCTAGAAGACCCCATCGTTTAAGCCCAAAATCTCCTGAAACTGATAAGCAACTTCAGCAAAGTCTCAGGATACAAAATCAATGTGCAGAAATCACAAGCATTCCTATACACCAATAACAGACTTAAAGAGAGCCAAATCAAGAACGAACTGCCATTCACGATTGCTACAAAGAGAATAAAATACCTAGGAATACAACTAACAAGGAATGTAAAGGACCTCTTCAAGGAGAACTATAAACCACTGCTCAAAGAAATAAGAGAGGACACAAATAGATGGAGAAACATTCCATGTTCATGGTTAGGAAGAATCTATATCATGAAAATGGCCATACTGCCCAAAGTAATTTACAGATTCAATGCTATCCCCATCAAGCTACCAATGACCTTCTTCACAGAACTGGAAAAAACCACCTTAAACTTCATATGGAAACAAAAGAGAGCCCGCATAGCCAAGTCAATTCTAAGCAAAAAGAACAAAGCGGGAGGCATCACACTCCTGGACTTCAAACTATACTACAAGGCTACAGTAATCAAAATAGCATGGTACTGGTACCAAAACACAGAACAGAGGCCTCGGAGGCAACACCACACATCTACGACCATCTGATCTTTGATAAACCTGACAAAAACAAGCACTGGGGAAATGATTCCCTGTTTAATAAATGGTGTTGGGAAAACTGGCTAGCCATGTGCAGAAAGCAGAAACTGGACCCCTTCCTGACACCTTACACTAAAATTAACTCCAGATGGATTAAAGACTTAAACATAAGACCTAACATCATAAAAACCCTAGAAGAAAAGCTAGGCAAAACCATTCAGGACATAGGCATAGGCAAAGACTTCATGACCAAAACACCAAAAGCATTGGCAACAAAAGCCAAAATAGACAAATGGGACCTAATCAAACTCCATAGCTTCTGCACAGCAAAAGAAACAGTCATTAGAGTGAATCGGCAACCAACAGAATGGGAAAAAATTTTTGCAGTCGACCCATCTGGCAAAGGGCTGATATCCAGAATCTACAAAGAACTAAAACAGATTTACAAGAAAAAAACAAACAAACCCATTCAAAAGTGGGCGAAGAATATGAACAGACACTTTACAAAAGAAGACATACATGAGGCCAACAAACATATGAAAAAATGCTCATCATCACTGGTCATTAGAGAAATGCAAATCAAAACTACATTGAGATACCATCTCACGCCAGTTAGAATGGCGATCATTAGAAAATCTGGAGACAACAGATGCTGGAGAGGATGTGGAGAAATAGGAACACTTTTACACTGTTGGTGGGAGTATAAATTAGTTCAACCATTGTGGAAGACAGTGTGGCACTTCCTCAAGGACCTAGAAATAGAAATTCCATTTGACCCAGCAATCCCATTACTGGGTATATATCCAAAGGATTATAAATCTTTCTACTATAAGGACACATGCACACGAATGTTCATTGCAGCACTGTTTACAATAGCAAAGACCTGGAACCAACCCAAATGCCCATTGTTGATGAACTGGACAGGGAAAATGTGGCACATATACACCATAGAATACTATGCAGCCATCAAAAACGATGAGTTCGTGTCCTTTGTAGGGACATAGATGAACCTGGAAACCATCATTCTCAGCAAACTGACACAAGAACAGAAAATCAAACACCGCATGTTCTCACTCATAGGTGGGTGTTGAACAATGAGAACACATGGACACAGGGAGGGGAGCATCACACACTGGGGTCTGTTGGGGGGAAATAGGGGAGGGACAGCAGGGGGTGGGGAGTTGGGGAGAGATAGCACAGGGAGAAATGCCAGATATAGGTGATGGGGAGAAAGGCAGCAAATCACACTGCCATGCGTGTACCTATGCAACAATCTTGCATGTTCTTCACATGTACCCCAAAACCTAAAATGCAATTAAAAAAATAATAAAAGAAAGAAACTGCAAGTGTAATGACATCCTACATATTTATATGGTGTTTAATTTATAAAACACTTTGTGATATATTTCTGATGCACTGATCTTGTCAATACCCTTGTGAGGTTATCAGAATCAGTGTTAGGTCATCTTCTTCCTCTGTCCAAGAAACTGAGCATGTAAGTCTCATAGCTAGTGATTGAACTAGATCTGAATTCCAGATGTATTTCCAACTGAATGCTCTGTCTAATCTACTGTTTTGTTTAATAAATAAGATCACACAGTACTCTAAAACAGGACACATTTTAATGTAGCAAAAGCAAACTAAAAACGTGAAAAATACATACATGGGCCATTAATATCCAAAACTCTTCCATGCCGTTCCTTTGTATTTCTACCTCCAATGCATCTTTTTGTGATCTTTGAAGAAATTTACTGTTATGTGAACTTAATGGTTTTTAAATGAAAGCATGAATTGCACAAAACAAACTTAGGCAGGATTTGGGGCAAATGGGTTCTAGGTAATAATTCTGTTAATAAGTATTTTCTGACCATGTAGATTTACATTACTTTGGAATTAGACCTAGACATGGTCTCTCATCTCAAGGAACTGCCAATCTAAGAGAAGGCAGAAGTAAGACAAATGAACATGTGACCAGGAAAGAAATGGACAAATACATTAGAATTGTCAAGTCAAGGGGGTTAGGTTAGAAGAAAAATGATAATGGACTTTAGAGTAGAACAATGGCTGAGAACAATTACTTAAAAAGAGTTTTAGAAAAGTCTTCCATTGGAATGCCTAGTTCAAATCTGCCATTTCCCTGAAAAAGGAGAGGAAAGAGATTCTAATCAGCCTAGCAGCAAGAGAGCAGTTTGTATTTACTTTTCTCTCACAGGTTTCAACCAGTGCAGGGAATGGGATAATACAGAATATGATTTAGAAATTCCTTGATGCGTTTCCTAAGAATATGATCTTGAATCACACACCAGGGCCTGAGGGGTGGGGGGCTAGGGGAGGAATAGCAGGGGATAGGGGGATTGGGGAGGGACAGCATTAGGAGAAATACCTAATGTAGATGATGGGGCGATGGATGCAGCAAACCACCACCTTGGCATGGGTATACCTATGTAACGATCCTGCATAATCTGCACATGTACCCCAGAACTTCAAGTATAATAAATAAATTTTTAAAAAAGAATATAATGTTGAATGAGGGATTCATTTCACTGAATGGAAAAGAAGGAAAAATGTCAAAGTGTTTGATGGCTGTTTCAAGAAATGTATCCAAAATCTTTTAACTTGTCAATCAATAATGTGAACAAAGAAAATAACTTCTGTAATTTGCATGGCACTTAGTCCAAGGCTTGAAAAAATAGCTATTTCAATATTAATGATTTTTATAGGGCCTCAGGAAATTTGAAAAGAAAAGTTTCAAGATCTATCCCATAATCAAAATCTGACCTTTGGACTCCTTTTTCATCCCCCTCACAGCTACCTCCATTAAACTTCTTTCTAAGAACAGAGAGAAACCTACAGAGAAATAGATCCATCTTGTTTTCTCCAAATCATTACACTCCCATCAGAAGACTCCTTCATACCCACTGAGAGAAATGATCAGGTACTTTGCTGGAAATCAATACACAGAAATAGTGATTGTTAGTTCTGGTTTTACAATATCCCATTGGGTCTCTGATTTTTCCCAAGGGGTGTTAGGAAATTCTCAAAACACTAATTTTAGTTTACTTCAGCTTTTAATATAAACATATGCCAAATGACACTTTTTTGGGGTGAGGGGAAGAGATTTGGCCAGGAAAGGAAATCCAAACTCCAACTAACGAGAGAGGACTGTAACTCTAGAAGTGGAAACACTGCTTTAGTTTTCTGCTTGGCACAAACATTGAGCCATGACCTTCTATTGCCTCTCTGGTATCAGAAAAAATGAGAAAGAATAGGGATAACTTTGATGTTCACATTCTAATACTTTAAAAACACATATAACGAGAAAATCTTCTTAATTCTTAACTGTGCCTATATCTGGGAGCTAAGATTGTGATGTTACATTCCTTCTGTTATATCATAAATTTCTCTGATACTTAATTTTGTTTTAAAAGGAGCATGTATTACTTTTGTATTTATTAAAACTTTCAATTAAGGTTTCAGAAGCCCCAGAACAAAATAAATTAGAATTATTAAACCTAAAAAGACAAACTAAATAGCTTTAAGCCTGATAACAGCTGGCTATACATATAAAGAGCAGTGTTATATAATTCTTATACCACCATGACACTTTTCTATGTCTGATAGAAACATAACGTGAGTCACAAATGTAAGCCACATAGGTAATTAAAAAATTTCTATCAAAAAAAAATTTCTATTAACCATATTAAAAAAGTAAAGAGAATCAGGTAAAATTAATTTTTAGTATATTTTATTTAACCCAATAAATTAAAAATATTTTAATTTCAGCATGTAATCAATATATATATATATAAATGAGATTTTTACATTGCTTTTCTGGTACTAAGTCTTTGAAATCTATTATGAAATCAACTTTACATTTATAGCACATTCACATTGGTCTATGTGTAGCCCACTTTTGTGTATTCAGTTTTTTAAAAATTTCAACTTTTATTTTACATTCAGGGAGTACATGTGCAGGTTTGTTATATGGGTATATTGTGTGATCCAGATGTTTGTAGTAAAACTGATCCCATCAGCAGGTAGTGAGCATAGTAGCCAAAAGGTAGTTTTTCAACCCTTGCCCTCTCCCTCCCTTCCTCTCTTCCTCCACTTGTAGTCCCCAGTGTCTACTATTGCCATCATTATGTCTACATGTACCCAATGTTTACTGCCCATCTATAAGTGAGAACATGTGGTATTTGGTTTTCTGTTTCTGTGTTAATTTGCTTAGGATAATGGCCTCAGCTGTATCCATGTACCTGTAAAGGCCATGATTTTATTCATTTTTTATAGCTGCATTATATTCCATGGTGTATATGAACCACATTTTCTTTATCCAATCTGCCATTGATGTGCACCTACATTGATTCCATGTCTTTGCTATTGTGAAGAGTGCTGCTATGAACATATGAGTGCATACATCTTTTTGGTAGAGTGGTTTATTTTCTTTGGGTATATACCCAGTAATGAGATTGTTGGGTCAAATGGTAGTTCTATTTTTAGTTCTTTGAGAAATCTCCAAACTGCTTTCCATAGTGGTTGAACTGACTTACATTCCCACCAACAGTGTATAAGTGTTCCCTTTTCTCCACAACCTTACTAGCATCTGTTATTTTTTGACTTTTTAATAAAAGTCATTCTGACTGGTGTGCAATGGCATCTCATTGTGGTTTTGATTTGCATTTCTCTGTGATTCATGATGTTGAGCATTTTTTTGTGTTTGTTGGCCACCTGCATATCTTCTTTTGAGAAGTGTCTGTTCATATCTTTTGTCCATTTTTAAATGGGGTTTTTTTTTTTTTTTTTTGCTATTTGTTCAATTGCTTAAGTTCCTTATAGATTCTGGATACCAGACCTTGGTCAGATGCATAGTTTGCAAATATTTTCTCCCATTCTGTAGGTTGTTTGTTTACTCTCTTGATAATTTATTTTGCTGTGCAGAAGCTCTTTAGTTTAATTAGGTCCCACTTATTAATTTTTGCTTTTGTTACATTGTTTTTGAGAACTTAGTCATACATTCTTTCCCAAGGCTGATGTTCAGAATGATGTTTTCTTGGTTTTTGTTTAGGATTTTTATAGTCTGAGATCTTATATTTAAGTCTTTAATTCATCTTGAGTTAATTTTTGTATATGGTGATAGGTAGGGGTCCAATTTCATTCTTCTGCATATTTCATTCTTCTGGACAGTTATCCCAGCACCATTATTGAATAGTAACTCCTTTCTCTATTGCTTATTTTTGTATTTATTTAGTTTTAAGAAAATAATGTAATAAGTACTTGTAAAACAGCCACCCAAAACAAAAGCTAGGACTTTGTCAAAAACTTACATTCAACCATATACTTCCTTCTCACTCTCATCACCCTACAACTTACCCACTCAAGTAGTCTTTATCCTGAATCCTGTGTTCATTCACGCCCTCAATTCCTTTTCATATAATTATATCACATTTACATATATTCCTAGCACACACACACATATATTTAAAGTTAGTTGTTTGTGACTTACAAAGGTTATTATGCTAAATTTAATATTTTAGGACTTGTTTTTTTTCAGTATTAAATTAGGTTTGTCTTTATTACAGGTCCGAGATGACTTGCTTCTCAAATACATTTAATACATAGTTTTTTGTTGTTGTTGGCAAATTCAACATCGGAGGTTTACTTTTTACAAGCTTAACATTATATTGGTAAGATTCATTTATATTTATAAGTGTTGCTTACTCATATTCATAAGTGTTAATTGGTTTGGCTGCTGTTTAATATTTCATTGTATGAATATACCACAGTTTATCCATAAATTATTCTGTTGACGGGCATTTGGGTTGCTAGATTTTGCCACTGTATAAGTCTCCTGTTGTATATATGAGTTTCTTTTGAGAGAGACCTAGGAACTCACAATTTTCACTCAATTAGGACAACTAATTAGTGAATGACGGAGAAGGCAATGCAAGTTAGAGAGAGTTGCAATATGGATCAGAACCAGTAGGAGGAGCAATGGGCAAGGAGTGGAGCTCCTTGTGAAGGCCCAAGAAACATTGTAAATGGCAGTTAGTCCTAGTTTTACAATCTTTGTTTGCTTTACTGGACTGGACCACGTGGTGTTAGAGCTTGAAACAGTAGCAGTAGGTATAGGCAGGCCCTACTGCTAAAGGTTCCCATACAAATTTTGAGAATGCCAACACATCTGAGGTTGTAATTCAATCACCTAGGGAACTTGGGTCTTGTCTTCCCACAAGACCCTTGTCTTGTTTTCAGTGGTCAATCCCTTTCCTCTGCATTCCCTAAGCTGTTTTTCTACACTAGGCTATGTGTGGGTATATACTGGAGGTATTGTGAAGGCAAGAGAAGAGCTTGACTTTTGGTGTACATAAAGGCATTTTCTGGGGGTGGGGGAAAGACTGAAAACTCTAAAATGAGTAAGGAGTATTCTGTTTTCCTGTCTCAGACTGCATGCAAATTCATAATTATGACCACAGTAAGAACAACCTGTAGGAGTTAGGGCTTAGCATAGCTAATTCTAATGGAAAAAAATGTGAATCTGGGACAGTTAATTGGATCAACTATAAGAGAATGATTTTGAAGGAAAAGGGGCTGAGGAATTTATGTAAGGTAAGGAAGGAGACAAAGCAATAGGTAGTTGAAGGCCTAACCCAAGGGCATGGCAATGACAGAAAGGAAAATTACATAGATGCATAATTGGATATAGAACTCAGATTTGTCCAGGGCTTTACATTTTAAAAATTGTTTTTTCAATCACCTTAAACTTCATATGGAACCAAAAGAGAGCCTGCATAGCCAAGACAATCCTAAGCAAAAAGAACAAAGCTGGAGGCATCATGCTACCTGACTTCAAAATATATTACAAGGCTGCAGTAATCAAAACAGCGTGGTACTGGTACCAAAAGAGAGATATAGACCAATGGAACAGAACAGAGGCCTCAGAGGCAATGCCACACATCTACAACCATTTGATCTTTGACAAACCTGACAAAAACAAGCAATGGGGAAAGGATTTCCTGTTTAATAAATGGTGGTGGGAAAACTGGCTAGCCATGTGCAGAAAGCAGAAACTGGACCCCTTCCTGACACCTTACACTAAAATTAACTCCAGATGGATTAAAGACTTAAACATAAGACCTAACATCATAAAAACCCTAGAAGAAAAGCTAGGCAAAACCATTCAGGACATAGGCATAGGTAAGGACTTCATGACTAAGACACCAAAATCATTGGCAACAAAAGCCAAAATAGATAAATGGGACCTAATTAAACGCCAGAGCTTCTGTATAGCAAAAGAAACAATCATTAGAGTGAACCAGCAACCAACAGAATGGGAAAAAATTTTTGCAATCTACCCATCTGACAAAGGGCTAATATCCAGAATCTACAAAGAACTGTAACAGATTTACAAGAAACAAACAAACCCATTCAAAAGTGGGCAAAGGATATGAACAGACGCTTTTCAAAAGAAGACATGTAGGAGGCCAACAAACATATGAAAAAATGCTCATCATCACTGGTCATTAGAGAAATGCAAATCAAAACCACAGTGAGATACCACCTCACACCAGTTAGAATGGCTATCATCAAAAAATTTGGAGACAACAGATGCTGGAGAGGATGTGGAGAAGTAGGAATACTTTTACAACATTGGTGGGAGGGTAAATTAGTTCAACCATTGTGGAAGACAGTGTGGCACTTCCTCAAGGACCTAGAAATAGAAATTTAATTTGACCCAGCAATCCCATTACTGGATATATACCCAAAGGATTATAAATCATTCTATTATAAAGACACATGCATACATGTGTTCACTGTGGCACTGCTTACAGTAGCAAAGACCTGGAACCAACCCAAATGCCCATTGATGATAGACTGGACAAGGAAAATGTGGCACATATACACCATGAAATGCTATGCAGCCATAAAAAACGATGAGTTCATGTCCTTTGTAGGGACATGGATGAATCTGGAAACCATCATTCTCAGCAAACTGACAGAAGAACAGAAAATCAAACACTGCATGTTCTCACTCATAGGTGGGTATTGAACAATGAGAACACATGGACACAGGGAGGGGAGCATCACACACTGGGGTCTGTTTAGAGGGGAATAGGGGAGGGACAGTGGGGGGTAGGGAGGTTGGGGAGGGATAACATGGAGAGAAATGCCAGATATAGGTGACGGGGTGTGGGTGGAGGTAGCAAACCACATTGCCATGTATGTACCTAAGTAACAATCCTGCATGTTCTGCACATGTACCCCAGAACCTAAAGTATAATAAAAATAAAATAAAAAATGGTTTTTTCAAATAACACTGTATTTGATTCCCATATCCACCCAGTGATGTATTACTGTGATTGCCATTTTATATGAACTGAGGCTGAGAGATCAAGAAGCATGTTCAAAGTTTCAAAGCAAATAAGTGGCAGGCTTACAACTAGAACCCAGGTCCTTAAATGAGAAACAAAGTCCATTTTACTGCCCCAGTGACTGACAACTGTGGTACTGAAGTGTATTGCAAACATTTTGTTACTAACGAAGTCCTGAAGGTCACTAATAATTTACTTAAATAAAAACTGGAACAAATATTAATGTTATTTCTATAATAGCATCATTATTATTTACATTCTGATAGGTTTTCTTGAGCAGGAAAAGAAATGGGGGGCCTAGTTATAGCCATGGTGCTAGAAAAATCTACAGAACCCTTGGGGCCCCAGGGAGGGTGTTCTGCATGTGAATGTTATCTAAGCTCCGTATTGTGCCAATAAATGGTGAAGAGTGCCACACTATACCTTAGCAATCAGAAAAGTCATAAAATTTGGGAGACGAAGGGGAGATAATAAATATGTGATCATAAATTACAATGTAATTTTGTTTCTTATGTTTAAATGTGAAAATGGAATAATATGTATATTACAACATGTATATTACACAGTATAGCCCTTTGAAGAAGTCATTCGTGCACAGTATCATTACTGTGGTACAGGAATAGAACTAGAAAGGGCCTGAAGGCTGTTCCCTCATGAACAAATATTTATAACAACTTCTTCCCTTGATCTCTCAATAAGTTACCAATTTTTGGCCATTATATGTAACTCCTTCATAGACTTCTGCATTGTGTACTCACCATCTTTTAAGCTCTTTCAAATATAGTTTTCTTTTCATGAAAGAAGGGTATGCTTTAGCATTGGGCCTGCAGAATGTTTTCTTTCAATCTACAAATATTTATTAACTACTTAACTGGTTGTTTGCATTATGCTAGTTGCCACACTGAGGTAGAAGGAATCTCTAACCTCTTTTGGCTTGTGATGTAGCTGTGAAGATACAAGAAGCACATGAAAAAGACCTAGAAAATATAAGTATCTTAAGTATGGACATGGAAGAATGTAAATCAAGAAGATGAGCTCTCTGGATAGAGGTTTAGCAAAGCCTCTTAAAGGCTATGAAGTCTACAGCTGGATCTTGGAAGGATGAATAAAGATCAAAAGTGAGACAGTAAAAAGACAGTCAAAGAGGGGGAGTGGCTTGAGTAAAACAAGAGGCTGTAACTAGGAATGTCTGGTGGAAAAGATATGATTACTTACTTCGTTGCTATGGTTGCCACCCCATCGCAATGTTGCTTGTTATACTAAGCATAACTAGGCCTTTGGTTTTCTTATGATCTTTTATTTCTTCGACATTCCCAAACCAATAAACTGTTTTGAATCATTTTTCTGTATTCAACTTTTATGATAAATAATACTTCACATTTGTACATCACTTTACACTTTGCATAGCATTTGCACAGACATCATTTCATTTGACCCTTATAGTAATCAGTGAAATGACATGGAGGCAGACTAGCTACAAATTAGAGAACCAGCGAGTGAGGGAGCTTAGGACTTCAACCCAGATCAGGTTCGGTCCAATCTTCAACATTTACTTGTACAGTTTTGAACAATAATTTATATTAATAAATAATATTGTTAAGGTCCTATAGATTCTGATATATATCTGGCATCAGGAATTATTAAACTATGTCCTGAGTCATTTTTATGTTTAGCATATTTGATTGTTATTCGATTCTTTGAAAATCCACATGAAATATTTTAGAATACATTATATAATCTTTCAGATGGCTTCTGTAGAGTTGGCTTAAACACTATACCTCAGATTTCTTTCTAATCACAACGCCATATAGTTCTCATCTAATAGAGTTATGCACAGTTGAACACCTTGTTTCCTTGGCTCCATATAAGGCATTCCACAGAAATAAGTTTTCTGGGTAATTAAGGTCTACTTAATTAACAGCAAACTTTGAAACCTGACAGAAATCTTTGTAAAATGTATTGAGATTCCCCTGTCTTATCACACTAGATACAGCTGTCTGTTGAGGACTAAGAATCACCATGAAGATCCCGTTCTGGACCATATAGTGAGATGTTCAGTATATTGGGAAGTTTGGACCCTTATGTTAATGGTCCCAATGTTGAGCAGCACTTTATGTTTTTCTAAGTGTTTTAGCATTTATTACCCTTTTTTGTCATCTCAATCCTGTGAGATAAGCAGGATAACTTCTTTTCAACTACAAAATAGCTAACAGATTGAGGTGCTTGAAAAAAAAGCATTCTCATTCATTTGACCTATAACCTGATAAATAAATGGATTACTACTATTCTAATTTTACAGTTGATACTAATAATTACCAATTATTGAGCACTTGTTATGTGCCTGCACTGATTCAGGCATTTTACTTTAATCCTTATAATATCTTATCAAAGGAAGTATCACTACTATCATTATATAATGAGAAAAGTTAGCCTGAGAGAGGTTACATGACTTGGCCAAGGCCACAAAGCTAAAAGTAGTAGAGCTAGAATTTGTGTGATTTTAAATCCTATGCTCTTTCCTTACTCCAAGCTGTCTCAGAGAGAAGCTAAGGGTTAGAAACTTGATATCAACTGAATTTTTTCTTTTTTTTTTGAGACAGGTCCTCACTCTATTGCCCAAGCTGGAGTGCAGTGGTGCAGTCATAGCTCACTGCAGCCTCCAACTCCTGGGCTCAAGTGATCTTCCTTCCTCAGCCTCTCAAGTAGCTGAGACTACAGGTGTGTACCACCCAGTCTGGCTAATTTTTGTTTTTTTAATTTTTTGAGATGGGTCTTGCTATGTTCCCAGGCTGGCCTCAAGTTCCTGGCCTCAAGAGATCCTCCTGCCGTGGTCTCCCAAAGTACTGGGATTACAGGTATGAGCCACCGCACCTGGCCTTGTACTTTTTTCTTTCTGATGTATATATTTCATCCATGTACTAGGAGCTTTACTGCACTAAATTTGGGCCTTGCTTCTGGTAACTTATGGATTTTGCATACTATGCTACAGGGTGGGAAGAACAAATTAGATTTAAAATGCTGAAATGAAACTTGAAAGTAACCTCTGAGAAAAATATTTGTACCACAAATATGCCTTTCTCCTTTAAATAGGTTATAATGTAAATTTATGTTTTTAAAGAGTTTTGGAGATGATGTATAAAAATAACATACTATATAAACCAATAACTTTACGACTCATGAAAAAAGTTTTTTGTGTAATCTGAAATATAAAATTCCATTTTTGGAAGTGTACAATTCATACTTTGTAATCTGATCATTTCAATACATCTTATTTTTTCAAGAGATGAAATACATCTAAAATTCAAGGAGAGAATTAAATTGCTGTATTTATAATAACTGAACATCCTCTCAGGAGATACTGTGAAGCTATCATGAGAAACACATTCTTTTTCCATTTCCTTTTAAAGAAATCGTATTTCTAAACAGATTAGGATCGAAACATAGCAAATTACCAAGTCAATCTTCTTCCCGCTCTTCTGGCACAATGTAAGATAATGAGGTGCTGAATTTCATCTACACAGATGACACTACTAACTTTTTGGCAGCAGTCCAGGCCTACGACTTGTTTTGCTACAGGGAGACTAGATCTGTGCAAAGACCCCTTCTTTCCAGTATACCATGTGACAAATAGCATAGGTTGATTAGACCTCTGGCTTGCAGTATATAGAATTCAGCATGACTAGACCCTAAACAAGTGACCATAGTGCTAGGTTCATTAAAGGAGCTATGTACTGGAAGCAGTGGTAAAATGCAGCCAAGATTCATAAGCCTACAGCAAAGTGTCCTGGGTATTTCACCATTTCAAAAACAGCTCTCTCTACATTTGTGAACATGTTAATTACATAGGACCTATGTTCTCTAAGTCAGCTAAGAGTCCTACACAAGGAAGAAAGTAGGATCAATCATTGCTTCTAAATTATATCAAGGGACTAAATGTATTTTGCTACCTTGCACCAGATATTGGTATAGTAGACCAGAGAAATTAAAACTGCTAACAGTGTTAAGAACTGTTATACATGGCTTACGTTTTATATTTATTTCAAGGAAGGATTGTGCTTGCCTTGCTAACACTTATTTCTGTGTATGGAGGCTAGAGGAGAGAAGTAGTGAGTTAGGGAAGATGCCAAGATAATTTGGGATTGAAAGACCACTTATTAAGTACCTGAATGGGCATCTGAAGGCCCCCTTAGGCTGTTTTGGCCTCTTGACACATTTTCTCTGCCCAACAGTTTTGGCTTCCCCTCAGCATTTATTCCAAGCCTCACGCCAAGAGGAAAACCAGCAAACCTAGGGCATTGGTTAGCTTTGTACTTGCTGTTCCCTTTGTTAGAAATGGATTGTCTACCTTCCTTCATCAAAGTCCCATTCACCTTCCAAAACATAATTATCACCTAATTAATCACATATACATACCTAGTATGTGCTGGCCATTGTACACTTCTCCTCAGAGATATATTTAATGTATTTGGTTGACCATTCCGTGGTTCCCTCCTCTATGCTCCCATTGCAATCTTACCATACTTCCATATAAGTACTTATCTATCACCTTTTTGAATTACTTATAAGATTTTCTCTTTTCTGAAGGCTGTGGGCTTCCAGAGCTTAAAAACTCCCACATTTTATGCATCTTTGTGTCCCTGCATGTAATATAACACAGTGTCTTCCCCATAATAGATGCTTAATGAATCTCTAGCTATTACTCTATTCTCCTCCTCTCTTTTGTTTATATTTGCTATTTTCTAATTCCTCATCTGGTTTCATCATGAACCCTCCTGCCCCAACTACTGTACTAAAACTGCTTTCACCAACATTGCCAACAACATCTTTCTTACTGAATTCAATGGATGGATAAGGCATCCTCTTTCCACTGGGCTTGTTGAATTGTTAAGAGGTAAGCCTAGAGCTTCTAGTAGCTATTTCTGTCACCTCATAGCAAGAAGCTACATAAAGAATGAGGCCAATACAAAGGAAAGCAGAGCTGAGAAAGTCCTGATGATATCATTTAAGCCCCAAGGTTAAGCCATGTTTTAAGCCAGCTTCATCAAGGACTTTGCAGTTAAATGAGCCAATAAATTCTCCCCTCCTTCTTTTTTGAAATCTTAAGCCAATTTAGGCCAGCTATCTGTCACTTTTAAGTGAGAGAGTCCTAATGTAGCTAATTATCTCCATATCTATATTTTCAGCCCAGCTATCTCTCTTGAGCTTCAGATGCATATCTCAGACTGCTTACAGGTTTCTCCGTCTTGAATTTCCCACCGGTATCTGAAACTCAACCTGTCCAAAACCACACATCTTCTTCCCCGATCATTATCTCAGTAATAGTATAGTACCTTGCCAGAAACCTGGGTGGCTTCCTTGACTCTTCTTTTTCTCCCTTCAATCAAATCACCAAGTCCTGATTTTTCTACCTATGAACTCAATCTATCTACTTCTGTCATTATTGCTGCTACTCTAATTCAGCCACCATCATTCCTTTTGTGTATCATTACAATCTCCTGCCATCTTTGTCTTCATCATGCCCTCTCCAGTCCATTTTTTTCTCTGCACTTTAACCAGTTTTAAATTATGTTCTTATAAATTATTTTATACATGTTACTGTAACAAATCAAACTACATAAAGAACTACGTAAAGAATCACTTAAGTTATTCCCTTCCCATCCAACCCTCTTCCACCCAAGGTAATTGATATTCACAGTTTGATGCTTCCCCTTCCCACATCTGTTCCTATGTTTTTATATATATATGTATATACACACACATCCATATATATGTTTATAAAATATTTTATATATGTTTATATATAAAATAAAAAATACATATTACAATCTTTATGAAAATGGGATCATATTATACACATTACTCTGAAATTTGCATTTTAAAAAAATTTATTACACTTTAAGTTCTGGGGTACATGTGCAGATCGCAGGTTTGTTACATAGGTATACCCGTGCCATGGTGGTGGTTTGCTGCATCCATCGCCCCGTCATCTACATTAGGTATTTCTCCTAATGCTATCCTTCCCCAATCTCCCCATCTGCTGCTATTCCTCCCCTAGCTCCCCACCCCCCAGGCCTCGGTGTGTGATGTTCCCCTCTGTGTCCATGTGTTCTCATTGTTCAACACCCACTTTTGAGTGAGAACATGTGGTGTTTGGTTTTCTGTTCTTGTGTCAGTTTGCGGAGAATGATGGTTTCATCCATGTCCCTGCAAAGGACATGAACTCATCCGTTTTTATGGCTACATAGTATTCCATGGTGTATATGTGCCACATTTTCTTTATCCAGTCTATCATTGATGGGCATTTGGGTTGATTCCAGGTCTTTGCTATTGTGAACAGTGCTGCAATAAACATGTGTGCATGTGTTGTTATAATAGAATGATTTATAATCCTTTGGGTATATACCCAGTAATGGGATGGCTGGGTCAAATGGTATTTCTATTTCTAGGTCCTTGAGGAATTACCACACTGTCTTCCAGAATGGTTGAACTAATTTACACTCCTATCAACAGTGTAAAAGCGTTCCTTTTTCTCCACATCCTCTCCAGCATCTGTTGTCTCCTGATTTTTTCATGATCGCCATTCTTACCGGTGTGAGGTGGTATCTCAATGTGTTTTCGATTTGCATTCCTCTAATGACCAGTGATGATGACCATTTTCTCATATGTTTGTTAGCTGCATAAATGTCTTCTTTTGAAAAGTGTCTGTTCGTATCCTTTGCCCACTTTTTGATCAGGTTGTTTTTTTCTTGTAAATTTGTTTAAGTTCTCTGTAGATTCTGGATATTAGCCCTTTATCAGATGGGTAGATTGCAAAATGTTTTTCCCATTCTGTTGGTTGCCGGTTCACTCTATTGATAGTTTCTTTTGCTGTGCAGAAGCTCTTAAGTTTAATTATATCCCATTTGTCTATTTTGGTTTTTGTTGCTGTTGCTTTTGGTGTTTTAGTCATGAAGTCCTTGCCCATGCCTATGTCCTGAATGGTGCTGCCTAGGTTTTCTTCTAGAGTTTTTATGGTGTTAGGTCTCATGTTTAAATCTTTAATCCATCTAGAGTTAATTTTTGTGTAAGGTGTAAGGAAGGGATCCAGTTTCAGCTTTCTGTATATGGCTAGCCAGTTTTCCCACCACCATTTATTAAACAGGAAATCCTTTCCCCATTGCTTGTTTTTGTCAGGTTTGTCAAAGATCAGATGCTTGTAGTTGTGTGGTGTTCTTTCTGAGGCCTCTGTTCTGTTCCACTGGTCTGTATCGCTATTTTGGTACTAGTACCATGGTGTTTTTATTACAGTAGCCTTGTAATATAGCTTGAAGTCAGGTAGCGTGATGCCTCCAGTTTTGAAATTTGCATTTTTAAACCTAGCAATGGAACATGGCTACTTCAGATCCCTATATAGAAATTTTACTCATTCCTTTTAATAGAAATAATATTACTATTAGTCTATTGAATAATAATATGCATAATATTCAATAGTATGGCTATGTCATAGTTAATTTAACCATTTTCTTATTCATAGATGTTAGTTATCCTTCCTTTTGCCAATAAAACAGTGATATAATTAATACCCTATCATGTATTACCTATATACTAGAATTCTCATTTTTGTAGGATAGATTTCCAATACAGTGAATGCTGGATCAAAGGTATCCTAATGTTTAATTTTACTAGAGAGATTAAGATCCAAAATGGTTATAACAATTTACATTTCTTCCAGCAATATATGAGCTTTTCCATCTCCTAATTATAATAGGATGTTAATGTATTATAAAATTGTTGCTAATATATTTAGGTAATGAGTAGAAAATGGCATATTATACCCATTTTATTTATTTTTGTTTTTTAGTTTTTATTTGAGACACGGTCTTGCACTGTCAGTCAGACTGGGGTGCAGAGGCTCGATCATAGCTCACTGAAGCCTGGAAACCCTGGGCTCAAGCAATCCTCCCACCTTAGACTTCCATGTAGCTAGGACTACAGGTGCATGCCACCACACTTTGCTAATTAAAATAAAAATTTTTTGTAGAGATGCAGTCTCACTATGTTGTTCAGACTGGTTTCAAACTCCTGGCCTCAAGCCATTCTCTGACCTTGGCTTCCCAAAGTACTGGGATTATAGGCATGAGCCGTAGTGCTCAGATCATTTTTAAAATTAAATTTTATCTGTTTATTTTAAATTGGTAGAACATGCACATGTTCAACTACTCAATTCCCTCCTCACCTCAGCACCAAACACTGTTTTCTTCCTCAGAGCAACCATGATGACCAGTAACAGATTTATCATAATTTATTTAATGAATTCCCAAATAATGGACATGTATTTCCAATTCTCTGCTACTATAAATAGTATAGTAAAGAATATCTTCATTGATAAATGACTTCCAGTGTGTGTGAGTATATTAGAAATAGAGTGGAATTGCTGGATTAGAGTATGTGCATTTAGCATTTGAAGATATTTGCCATATAATCTATTTTTGACATTGATCCTGTACTTCCCCATTGCCTTTAGGATAGTTTCTAAATTCCATAAAATGAATTCCAAAGCCCTGCATAATTTGACCCCTTTGGCCAGCTCGTTTATTATCATTTTCCCTTTAGATCTCTATGCCACAACTATACAAACTTCTTTCAGTTCCTTAAATGAGCCACACTCCCTCTTTAAGCCTTCCAACATGTATGTTCTTTCTGCCTGGTGCATACTTCCCTCAAATCTTCATTTGGCTAACTCTAACGTCCATTAGTTTGCAGCTCAGATGTTACACTTACTAGGAGACATTCCCTGTCCTCCCAAGTCTAGATCAGGTGCCATGTGTCCTGTAGCACCCTGTGCTTACCCTATTATATGACTCGCTATGCTGTACTGAAATCATCCACTGTGAGTTTGATTAGGGTAGGGTCTTATCTTTTTCACTACTGTGCCCCTAGTGTCTGAAAGGGTGATCAACAAACATTGATTTAACAACAAATTTGGTACTTAATAAACATTTACTGAATGAATGAGTTTTTTTTTTTTTTTTTTTTAAAGGAAGCTGTAGTAGTTCCTTATTTTTGAGACTGAAGAGGCCCTACAGGTCAAGGAGTAGAATCTAGAGTAAAGAAGAGTTGTGTAAGTAATACACTACAGAGCCAACAGGTGTCTTCTGACCACACATCTATATCTGTCTGTGATATTTTGAGGAGCCATACAGAAGAGAGCTAGCAGTTCACCACTCAGCCAACAGATTAACCTTCTTAGCCTTCACTTCATGAAAATATTTACATACTATTAATCCTTATTGAGCCTTCTCAGGGATGCTAATGAAAAGGCTCACTGACCATCCAAATTGAAACCCTGAGTATTTAATCATCTAGACATCATCTGATTGGCTAAAACTAGCCTAGCTATTATCATTATATTATAGAAGTCAGGAATAGTTAGTAACAAGTTATATCAGAGTTGGAAGGAAACAATTCAACCATCTATTCTAGTAGTTCAACATCTTGTTCTTACCCTAATACATCTGAAGGATATGATACACTCTCATCAGTAATAGTACCTTCCTCAGTATAGCTTTCTTAATAGGGTGTAGAGTGGTCAGAATTCCCAGGAGTATGCATGCTTCAAAAATATTCCTTATATGCTTTTGGATCTCTTACCCTCCAGTTGAGAATCACTGATTCTAGTTTAACCCCTTAGAAGAAACTAAAATCAGAGAAGTGAAGTAATACTTTCCCAAGGTCATCCTGCTACTATAACTACTAATCACAGAGCTGGAATTAGAATCTAGATCTCCTGGCTTAGAGTTCACAAATTTCCCCAATATTGAGAAAATAACTAGAGGGAATTTTAGAGAGAGTGAGTAGACAGGAGGGACCTTTAGAGAACGTCAGGTCAGGTGGGCCTGTCACCTCCTTTAGGCAAGTGAGCTATTCCTCAAAGATGTCTTACCTTTATAAGCATTATTGTAGTGAGGTAGGGGGTGGGGAGGGCATGTTCACATTATATCTTTCCTGATTCTGCATTGCTTATATTTTTTATGATGTATGTATTATTTTTGTAATTTACAAAATCCCACAAATATTTTAAGCATCTTAATCTTTAACCTCTATACCCAGTTAAATGTAGGCCTTACATACTAAGTACAGGAGTTTGGTAGCTATACCAATTACAGAACCTGGTACAATGTCTTACAAGTAGTTGATATTCTAAAAATGCTTGTTAACCAAGTGTTAGTGGTGATGGCCTGTTGAGATCATTTACTGCAGGGTTAGTTCCATCAATGAAAATACAGCTTTAAAGGATATTTTGGAGTATGAGCAAGCTAAGATGTTTTAGCTTACTTAATGTCTTATTTGATATAAAGCCACTCTCCAGAGTGTTCTGCTGTGGGCACTTAAGTTGTTGGTATCCACTACCAGCAGGCAACCTTGGGGATTCTACAGCTGAAATCAACAATCCTCTTCAAGTCCACACAGATGATAAGCCTTCAAAAGCTTTAATTTTGTCTTGTGAACAAACCCCTGAAACTCTATCAGCTCTCAAAGTGATTTTACTCTCTCATTTAAAATCCACAGTGATGGCTCACTGAAAGCAATAAATGCAAGAGCAATACTAAAATGAAGGCAATTCTTAATTCTAGCTAACATTTGTACAGGCAAAAAGTCTGTTTTCTTTGACACCATAGCCTCTCATGTTCATCTGTATCAATTTAATAGTAGCTATGCCCCATTCCATTATTATTTTTAAAAAATGAAGTACAAAGGATATATTTCAATCTTGTTTTCCCCTCTGCTCTTTGATAATAGTAGAAAAGAACACTAAATTTTTTGATATGTCCAAAAGTAAACTACAAAGAAGAAAAATTTCTAAGAGATACTAACAAAAAGGGATACATATATACAACCAGTCAGCCAGAGTGAGATAATGCCACAGAGCAATGTGCAGATGTGATCATTTGCTGTGATGAGGTAGGCCACAGTGTGAGGCTTGGAGTCGTCTTCCTATGGGCTTGGATAGCATGAGTGAGAATGAAAATGGGCAATTTGGCTGAAAGAGAGCATTTTTGAAGAAATTATAATTGTTGTCCATAAATTAGGGAATATGAGTGCCCCAAATGCCTGGCAGACCATACTAGTATGTTCATTTTTCAGAAAGAGCACAGTAATAGCAATTAATAATTTTTGAAGTATTTTTGCAGGCCAGGTGCGGTGGCTCATGGCTGTAATCCCAGCACTTTGGGAGGCTGAGGCGTGCAGATCACTTGAGGTCAGGAGTCTGAGATCAGCCTGGCCAACAGGGTGAAACCCTGTCTCTACTAAAATATAAAAATTAGCCGAGTGTGGTGGTGGGTGCCTGTAATCCCAGCTACTTGGGAGTCTGAGGCAGAAGAATTGCTTGAACCCAGGAGGCAGAGATTGCGGTGAGCTGAGATCACGTCACTGCACTCCAGCTTGGGTGACAGAGTGAGATTCACTCTCAAAAATAAAATAAAATATGAGGTACTTTTGCAGACATTAACACTTTTGATAAATACAGCAACTCTATGAGGTTAGCAGGGCTAATTATCCCTATTTTATAGACAAGAAAACTGAAGCTTCTCCAAGTGACTTCTCCATGTGACTTCTCCAAGATCACATGGCTGGTAAGGTGGCAGTGACATTGAGATTGGAATCAAGAAATTGCAACTCAGTCCAGTACCTTTTCTATTACACCATGCTGCACTTTTACTCTCTTACCAGGACAGAAACATGGAAGGCAGGCGGGTGTGGAGAGATATTAAAATTTTTATTACCTACTGAAAATGCTCCAATAGGAAGAGAACAGATGTTTTTACAACAATATTTGTGAAATGTGGAAACTACCTCCTTGGGAATTCTGGATTCATTTTACCTGATTCTGAGACCTCATGACCTCCCGAATACATTCTACATTTCATTCTAACTAGAAAATAAAGTTCTGTGGATTTCTGGAGGGCTGTGCAAGAGATGATCAGAAAGCCACCTGGAGCTATTATTACTTCAGAAACACATCGGAAAGACTCAGCAGGAAATCCTGGCACAGATTTCTAGAACTGTTGTGACTCAACACCCACAATGAAGGTATCATACTTTCTTTGCAGAACAACCACCACCAAAGGCCTGAAATAATTAGTACAAATAAACTTAAATGATCTGAAATACTTCTGGCCAACTCAAGACAGTGAATTCAAGGAAGAGATGTAGTAAAGAAAATGAAATTCACTTCTCTTCTAAAAGTTGAAACTAACCCTGTGTTTGTGACTCCTGCTTAGCTAGTCAGTGCCTTCATTTATAAAGTAATTTGAATGAGAAACTGAGATGAACCTAGTCATTCTTGAAAGGTGAGTCAAAAAGATTGAATATACCCCGGATATTGTCACTGACTTTCTTTTTAAAAGGCAAGATAGGCTGGGCGTGGTGGCTCACACTTGTAGTCCCAGCACTTTGGAAGGCCGAGGCAGGTGGATCACGAGGTCAAGAGATTGAGACCATCCTGGCCAACATGGTGAAACTCCGTATCTACTAAAAATACAAAAATTAGCTGGGCGTGGTGGCATGCGCCTATAGTCTCAGCTACTCTGGAGGCTGAGGCAGAAGAATTGCTTGAATCAGGGAAGCAGAGGTTGCAGTGAGCCGAGATGGCGCCACTGTACTCCAATTTGGGCAACAGAGAGAGATTCTGTCTCGAAAAAAAAAAAAAAAAAAAAAGTCAAGATAGACTATGCATATGCTATGCTTCTAATCGACTAGTTTAATAGTCTGATGAAAAGAGGAAAATAGGCTTCTGCAGTCTGATTTATCCTTGGTGAACCTATGCAGGCTCCTAAGGATCACCATATCCCTTCCTTTTCCAAGAGTTAATGAACGATTTTTTAAAATTTTTTTCTCCCACAGGGATTTGTGGAGATCATTAAGCTTAATATCCTAGAAAGAAAGTCTAGGCCAGGTGTGGTGCAGTGGCTCGTGACTGTAATGAGGTCAGAAGTTTGAGACCAGCCTGGCCAACATAGTGAAACCCCGTCTCTACTAAAAATACAAAAATTAGCTGGGTGTGCACCTGTAAAAAACATTTGTTAAATGATGAATGACCAAATAAATGAAGTGGGGTCTAGACTTTCTTTTTTTTGTTGTTGTTGACAGAGTCTCACTCTGTTGCCTAGGCTGAAGTGCAGTGGCATGATCTTGGCTTGCTGCAACCTCTGCCTCTTGGGCTCAAGTGATTCTCCCACCTCAGCCTCCTAAGTAGCTGGGACTACAGGTGTGTGCCACCATGTCCTGTTAATTTTTTTTTTTTTTTGTATTCTTGGTAGAGATGGGGTTTCACCATGTTGCCCAGGCTGGTCACAAACTTCTGCCATGTTCTTAACTCTTCAAGGTAAATGACTTGTTCTTTGACACTTGTGAGGCAAACTTGAGCTTAGATAGCTAAATTATTATTATATTAATTAATTTGTGAATTTAGAATCAACACCTGATAAGATTTTTTAAAAAAATCTCTTGGCATAGATTTTTTTTGGCCTTAACTTACCCCACTATGATTTACCTATCCAATCCTACCTCTTATTCTGTTCAGAGCAATTTATGGACTGACTCACTTCTTCAATAAGAAGTCCTTTATTTGTACAAAAGAGTCATCTCATTGTCATGATACACAGTGATGTATAGTGTAGACTTATATATCTACTTGGCCTCTAATAGGTATCTCAAATTTAACAAGCCTAACTAAACTATTTCCCCATATTCCTCTACACTGCTTCTCCTCCCTTTTCCCCCATCTCAGAAATGGCAATTCTACTTGTTTAGTTCCTTAAGTCCAAAACCCTGGGATCATTGATGCCTCTTCTCTGTCTGTCATACCCCTTATCTAATCAATCTGAAAATTCTTCAGCCATTCCTTCAAAATATCTCTAGAATCTGACCACTTCTCCACCCACACTGCTTCCATCCTGGTCTAAGCCACCATCATCTCTTGCCTGGATTATTGTAATAGTCTCCTAAAGATTCTTCCTGCTTGTATCTTTTCTTCCTGCACCTATTTTCAATACAGTAGCCAGAGGAATGCTGTTAAAACATACATCAAATCCAATCATTCCTCTGCTCAAAATCCTCCAATGGTCCCCCATCTCATGCAGAATAAAAGCCAGAGTCCTTACCTTGGCCAGCAAGGCTCTAGATTGGATTTTGCTTTCTGACCTCATCTCCTTCCCTCTTCCTCTTCTTAACTCTGCTCCCAGCCACACTGATCTTTCTGGAACATACCAAACATTCTTCTGCTTCAGAGCCTTTGAATTTTCTGTTTCTTTTTTCCCTAGACATTCTCATAGCTCATACTTCATTTCATTGAGGTCTCTTCCCAAATGTTCCCTTATCAGAGATATCTTCCTTGATCACCTTACAGCATACCCCATCACTCTCTCTCCCTGTTGCTCTGCTATATTTTTCTTCAAACCACTTATCAAATTTAACCAAATTTATTTATTGTCTGTCTCTTTATGCTGGAAGTAAATCACTTTGAGGGCAACAGGAAATATTTATTGAGGGTCTACTAGGTGCCAAGTCTGTTTCTAGGCAGTAGGGATATAAAAGCAAAAACAAACAAACAAGAAAGAGCAAATATCTTTATTGAATTTTTATTCAAGTATTACATAAACTGCTGTATTTACTTAGTAAATATTTGATGAGTGTATTGAACAAATTTAGTACACACTCAGCAGAGTAACAAGAATAGTTCAATGGAAAAGGATATTTGGATTGACTTATCACTCTGTAGCTCATTGGAGCTCTGAAATGGTTCTATAGACTAATGGGTGAAAGGTTGGAAATCTAATAAAATTTGAGAGGACCTCCAGGCATTCTATACTTGTAACTCTAAGGGGCTCTTGGATTCCTCCAAGCTATGCTGATTAAAGAAAAATGCATGGATTGCATGAGAAACTTGGCATTGGCACCAAAAGACTAGAGTCTAGTGACTGACTAGAGTATCAGATCAGGAGGGAAGTAGACAAGAAGTGCTAAAAATTAGTAAGAGAGGATTTGACCTTGACCAGAGAGAAAACTGTTTTGTATCAGGACAGAATGAACGTTGTAAGGAAGATCAGTATCAGAGATGTTGGTAGCCAGATTTGGATAAAGTAGTTTTGGGGAAGGGAAGAAATTATCTTCTTTAAGAGAAAACCTGGGAGGTTAGATGAAGAGGTAAACCTTAGAAGTCTATAGACTTTCCACTTGGAGAGGGAGGGAAGACCATGTCCACTATTGAAGGTGATATTGCTCTTACCTCTTGTCTCCTCTCTTCCTTAGCAACCAGGGATTATGAAAAGTTTGATGGTAGTGGGAGTAGCCTCAGGGGAAAAGCCAAAGGTGGAGAGACTTACATACATCAGAGGGTGAGATTATTAGGAGAGGAAAGGGACCATGCTTCTCAGCTTCCTGCTTCCACATAGCCAGAAGACTTCCAGGAAACTGGCTACAAGCAGTAGGTGAATAATACTTCACGGACTGCATTTCTTAGGCTTGAATTGGTCATCAATTGTAGAGAATGGCCCCACTGGTCCAGTTCTCCATTCAGAGGCTCAATGCTGCCGCCACCTCCACTGACTAGAAAACCCTATCTTATTGCTCTGCCTTTTTTTTTTTTTTAATATTATTATGGGTTCCTTGTTCTGAGCTCTTTCTCACATTTCAACCAGGTCTACTTTTTCTTACCCCTCCTGACAAAGACCTGGCTCCATCTCTTTAATAGCTCCCGCCTTCTAAAACTGCTTCCATCATTGGCCCTTACTCACATCAAGCAAGGTCAGTTTAAAAATATCATTTTCATTTTTTTTTTTGAGATGGAGTTTTGCTCTTGCTACCCAGGCTGGAGTGCAATGGTGCGATCTTGGCTCACCGCAACCTCTGCCACCCGGGTTCAAGAAATTCTCCTGCCTCAGCCTCCCAAGTAGCTGGGATTACAGACATGCGCCACCACACCCAGCTAATTTTGTGTTTTTGGTAGAGACAGGGTTTCTCCATGTTGGTCAGGCTGGTCTCGAACTCCCGACCTCAGGTGATCCACCTGCCTCGGCCTCCCAAAGTGCTGGGATTACAGGTATGGGCCACCACGCCAGGCCTCATTTTCATCTTAATAAAGTCATGTTGCTTTGTAACCCTCCAGACACATATTATTGGCATATGTAGCCAGACACATGCTGTCTTTGAATCCAGATGCCTTTGTAGCTGCCCAGAGATATGTATTTTACAAACTCCTGTGCCCAAAGGGGTAGCATTATGTCAGTTGACAGAGTGATGCTGAAATATCAGAGCAATTCAAAGATCCTGCCCAGAAGCTAGCTTAACATTTTGTCATGCCCCACAGAATGCATTGCTAGTTAACTCAAAGCTATTACACTCAGAACAGGGATGGTTTCCATTGATACATCATTGCCTAGCTGAAGGGGCAGTCAATATCATCAACTTACATAACAAATACCAATAATGTTCCAGAGACTAGGCTAGATTCTAGGGTTATACAAAGAGAAATGAATCTCTGCCCTCAAGAAACCTATAAACTAGTTATAGAAGCTCTAGTTCAGATTTGGGCACGGTAGTGGATACAAACATTGATAAAGTTATCATTGGAATTAACACATCATGTAAGTGCTAGCAGGGCATAACACTGTAAATTCCAAGAATAGGACCAAATCCTCTTGGTGACCTTAATAGATGTGGGGCATCTCTGGGAGCGATGACGTCCTTACAGAGGGTGATCTTGAGAGATACAAATGCTACCATGGCTCTCAGATGTACTGAGAAAGGACTGAAGGTATCTGGAGTTGGAGGAGGGAGGACCCTTGTATAGTTAGTTCTATGATAAAGGATTGATTGGTAGGTTAGGCTGCAGAAATAGTCTATGACCTTGGGTCTGTGCACAATATATAAGATGATGAGGCACTATTGAGAAGGTAGTTCTTTTTTATTTTTTTGAGATGGAGTCTCACTCTGTCACCCAGGCTGGAGTGCCGTGGCACAATCTCAGTTCACTGCAACCTCCACCTCCCGGGTTCAAGCGATTTTCCTGCCTCAGTCTCCCAAACAGCTGGGACTACAGGCACCTGCCACCCCACCTGGCTAATTATTTTTGTATTGTTAGTAGAGACAGGGTTTCACCATGTTGGCCAAGCTGGTTTTGAACTCCTGACCTCAAGTGATTTGCCTGCCTCAGCCTTACAAAATGCTAGGATTACAGGTGTGATTCACCGTGCCCTGCTGAGAAGGTACTTCTTAAAAGAATACTTTTACTAACATATATCTCAGAAGTGATAAAGGATCACCCAAGTAGACTTACCATCTGCTCCTTCATTGCTTTTGCTTCTTTTATTGCGGCGAACACGCCTACTTTGTTCTTCAGAGTATGGCTTTTCATCAGGGAAGAAGAAATTCAATAGGGCCATCTGTAAAAATAGCAAGTAGATTAGTCAAAGTTGACCCCAGTCAGTCATAACCAACATAAAAAACTAGCTTTCCATAGACAGTCCACCTTTACCTTAAGTTTGATGTGTTTAAAGCCTGAGCTCATCTTCTCCTCCACTGTACAAATCACTTTATTTTTGATACAATTATTTTTCCAATCATGCAGTCATGAAATTTTGGTTAATTTCTGAATCACATTTCTTCTGCCCTGAATATCTAATAAGTAATCCATCAGGTCCCATTTCTTCATATATTTCTGGGTTTCACAGAGCCCAGCCAAAAATTTCTAACTACTGCACATACTGATGACACCCACTCAGAATTTGAGTTGAACAGAAAACTGAACAGAAAACCTTGAGCCACATAGTGGCTCATGCCTGTAATCCCAGAACTTTGGGAGGCCAAGGTGGACGGATCACCTGAGGTCTGGAGTTTGAAACCAGCCTGACCAACATGGTGAAACCCCATCTCTACTAAAAATACAAAATTAGCCAGGTGTGGTGGCGTGCCTATAATCCCAGCTACTTGGCAGGAGAATCACCTGAACCCACGAGGTGGAGGTTGCAGTGAGCCAATATTGCACCACTGTACTCCAGACTGGGAAACAAGAGCAGAACTCTATCTCAAAAAAAAAAAAAAAAAAAAAAAAAAAAAGAAAGAAAGAAAAAAAAAGAAAACCTTGAGTTTGCTGCTCCCTATTGGACTTCATTATTATACTTCCATGATTTTGCCATATTCCTATTTATGATGTAATTTTGGTTTGTTTCCAAAATGGTGTACATCCAATACTGAGGTACCATTTATGTCAATGCTCTTCTGGGAGTTAGTCATGACAAAGCACACAACTACTTTCTCCCTTTCCGAGATTTCTATAGCACTTGTGGTCTATAAGACTAATTTTGGTACTTGGTCCTCTACTGTCTTATAATGATCTCTCATGGTAATATAATACATTTCATATGTGAATGAGTCTGGCTTTACTAATAATCATAGCTTAAATATATACTTGCTGAATCAAATTATAATATTTTAGCATTAGTGCTTTATTGTGGTAAAACCACATGCTTGAGGTAAACAGTAAACACAGTAGTAGGATTGAGTGATTTTAATGCCAACTCTGCCACTTACTAGCTGTGTAACCTTAAACAAGTTATTTAAGCTTGAGTTTTCTCATCTGTAAATAGGGATAATAATAGTACTCTGCTCACAAAACAGTTGTAGAGTTAGAACAGTACTTAGCATGTAGTATGCACTTAATAAATGTTTGCTGTTACTATTATTATTGACTTAATCTTCAAAATAGGATGGTTAGATAATTTGGGATCTAAAAAGAACAAATGAATCTGCACTTTCATTCTACTACTGTTCAAAAAATAAACAATTCCAGAGTCCTCATGTCTGCTCCATCTCTGATTAAGTGGGAAAAAATGGGTTGGATGCAAGAAAGCCCTAACATTCTACACAAACTTTCTTCAACATTCTGTGATTTACTTAATATCCTTAAGGTGTAAGATTAGTGTCTTGAAGGGTACATTAATGTATTAAATATAAAATTAGTAAATCAATGTGCAGGTTAATTTCTATCTTGTCAACAGGATTGCATTTCAAGATAAACTGCCATTTTTGTCAAAAATGGTTGAATATCAATCAACAATTTCACATCATTCAACTGAGTAGTATTTTTGAGTTACTTGATTGGAATGTAAAAACGCATTTTCTCATACAATCAACATAATAAAGTCTGGCTAATTTTCCTGATAAGCCCACAGAAAGTTACTTAATTCACAATATAAATAAGCTAATGTACTAATAATAGTATAAAAGTAAACTGCTGTTTATAATAAAATCTCAATCATTTGCAGCTCTACAAGTCATCTTGGATAGAAGAGTTTTCTTGACAACTTTGAGTGCTGAAACTTACTTCAGCTATGCAGCCATAGAAAAGAATGAGATCATGTCCTTTGTAGGTACATGGATGGAGCTGGAGGTTCTTATCCTTAGCAAATGAATGCAGGAACAGAAAACCAAAATATGGCATGTTTTCACTTATAAGTGGGAGCTAAGTGATGGGAACACATGGATGCATGGTACAGGCAACACACACTGGGGCCTATTGGAGGGTAGAAGTTGGGAGGAGGGAGAGGATCAGGAAAAATAACAAATGGATACTAGGCTTAATACCTGAGTGATGAAATCATCTGTATAACAAACGCCCAGGATACGAATTTACCTATGTAACAAACTTGCACATCCTGCACATGTACCCCTGAACTTAAAAGCTAAAAAACAAAAAAACCCAGTAATAACAATATTTACTTCAGTGTTTGTGAATATTAAAGCATGTGATAGGGCCTAATATAATGCAATAAAAAAGAAATTAGTTTATAATATATGATTTAATTCATGGCTTACTGAATATGTGAGGACTACTAGTTGCCTGTACATTAAATGACCTCAGTCACTATGGTTTTGAGAGTTTTTTGATGATCACAATTATAGAGCAATACATGCCTTGATAGAGAGGAGCTTCAAGTTCTCTGGGAGCAAGAGGGGATGCATCTAACACAAACTGAAAGTGGACAAGTCTTCTTGGAGGAGGTGCTACCTCTGTGAATCCTAAAGGATGTCAAGGATTTAGTGATAAATGGAAAATGAAAAAGGAATTCCAGGAAAAGGGAGCACTGTGTTTAAAGGTTTAGAGGAAAAAGAAAGAATAACAATTTTTGGAACTACAAGTAGCTTAGAATAAATGGTAGGAGGTGAGAAGGAATGGTGAGAAATAAGCCAAGGAGTATTAAATAAGAGCCAGATCATGTTAAGGAATTTAGTTTTAGATCTTGCAGCAGGGGGATCTTCTGAATGAGTTTTCCCTTTTGAAATTTTTGTACCTTATAAAAATTTGAGATATAATTTACATACAACAAAATGCACAAATTTTAAGCAAACTGGTCTAAGAGATTTGACAAATGCACACACTTTTGTAACCACCACCCAAATCAAGATAAATCGAGATTTCTATCACCTCCTAAAATTTTCCCTTGGGCCCCTTCCAGTCATTCTCCAGTGCCCCCAACCCTGAGACAACTACTGTTCTGATTTCTATCACAATAGCTTAGTTTTTCCTGTTCTAGACTATAATCATCCATTATAATTTTTCATATGTATGAATGAATAGAAATTTTCATTCAACATAATGTCAGTGAGATTCATCCATGTTGTTGGATGTATCACTAGTTCATTTCTTTTTAGTGCTGAGTAGTAGTATTTCACTGTATGGCTCTATCACATTTCTTCTATGAATTCTGCCATCGATGGACATTTGTGTTGTTTCTAGTTTGGGGCTATTATAAATAAAGCTAATATGAACATTAATGTACAAGTCTTTGTGTAGACCTATGTTTTCATGTTTCTTGGTTAAACACCTAGTAGTAGAACCTCTGGCTTATATGATATTTGTTGTAAAAACTGCCAAACTATTTTCCAGAGTGACTGTACCATTTTAAATGCTTACCAACAATGTATGAGTCCCAGTGCTCTGCATCTGCACCAACACTTGGTACTGTCAGTATTTTTAATTAATCCACTATTCTGGTAGATGTGAAGTACTGTTTCATTGTGATTGGTTTTTGAGTGCTTAAACTTCTTTTTAATGTTATTTCATCTTTTACCTTACTGTCAACTATCAGATTTCACTTTACTACCCTGTAACATCTTTCCCAGTCCCTTCAGATTTGCTGCTTAGAATCTGCTATAGGCTTGACATTCAGTTAAAACTAATTAGACTCATGTACAGACAGAATAAATGGGCAATGAGTGTGGTTTCGAATGGCTTTTCCAATAAGTCAGATGCATATTCTCTAGTGGCTTAGAAGCCATTTGTATACCACTTGATTTCTGGCTATGGTCTAGATAGGTGAATTTGTCATATACCCAAGTTCTACATGGGTAGGTTATTAAGCATAATGCTATTTCTAGGAAAAGAGATTTTTGAAATGCAAATGAAGAACCTCCTCACCATTACCAATTACAATTCCAGAGATTCCCTTATACTTGTTGTGCTCCCTCATGGGCTCAGCTCCTATGGGAGTTCTGCCAGGGGCTCTAGTACCTTCCTGTGTCCTAGTGGTGGCAGTAGGAAAAGGTCTCATGTATTAACTATTCTAAGGGTCTAATAGGAGCTTGTGAGAACTCAAGCCCCCAGAAGAGGAGGGTTGAGGGAGAAACAAACTTCTGCAGACAGCAGAAATAACTCCACCTTCCATGAGTAGTAAGAGTAGTTCAAAGTCCCTCAAGAGAAGTTGTTGATGAATGTGGGACATTCATAAGTTAAGTGTTCATTAGAAGAGAACTGCCTACCTGTATATGAAAATGCCTTGAACATAGTTATATGGTTTGGCTGTGTCCCCACTCAAATCTCATCTTGAATTCCCATGTGTTGTGGGAGGGACCCTATGGGAGGCAACTGAATCGTGGGGGCAATTCTTTCCCTACAGTTCTCATGAAACTGAATAAGTCTCATGAGATCTGATGGTTTTATAAAGAGGAATTCACCTGCACAAGCTCTCTCTCTTTGCCTGCTGCCATCCATGTAAAATGTGACTTGTTCCTCCTTGCCTTCTGCCATGATTGTGAGGCTTCCCCAGTCACGTGGAACTGTAAATCCAGTTAAACCCCTTTCTTTTGTAAATTGCCCAGTCTCAGTTTTGTCTTTACCAGCAGCATGAAAATGGACTAATACACATAGTTTCTCTTTGTTCAATAAAAATCAGAAGAAAACAACACAAAAACACTGTTTAAAATGAGAGATTCCCTATCCCTTTTTTGTATCTCAGTTAGAGGTAGAAGGGAAAACTATCCTCTGTATAATGGTAAAGACAAAAATCAGTGTCTGCTCATACAAAATGTCTGGAATTCTAGCTTGAGTTTTGCATTCATTAGCATAGCCTCCAGAGGCAAGTTGTAGGATATGAACAAAACAGCCTTCTCTTTTAGAATATTGTTTTCCTACTGCATAAGGGAGGAGGCATCAGGAATGTTGGCTACAGTCAGGCATTTTGCTCAAGGGGAAAAAAATCTAATTCTTTACACTTTACACCCTTGTTTCCTATGGTAAAATTACATGGTAAACAGCACCTGCAGATTACAGGGATATCAGCTGGAAACAATTTGTTAACAGTGAGACATGGGGGATACATCCATTATTGCTAGTGACTCTCCAGACACTGCTACAAACATATTTTTTATATATCTAAACCCACAAAATTATTTTTTGTACCATGACATAGAATAAATTTAATTCATTTTCTATTTCATGGCTAATGTCCTTGATTTTACTAGATAATTCATAGAAAATTACTCATAAGTCTCTTTAGGGAAGGAGTCACACATCCATTTTTGTATACCTAGTGCCTAGCCCTGGGCCTGGCACATAATAGACCCTAATAAATCTCACTCTGTTGAAAGAATAATTACATTGTCTTGTTCATGTTGTTATAATGAAATACCTGAAATTCAGTATCTTATAAAGAAGATAAATTTATTTTCTCACAGTTCTGGGGGTCAAGGTGCCAACAGGTTTGATTATGAAGTGAGGGCTGCTCCCTGCTTCCAAGATGGCATCTTGTTGTTGCATCCTCTAGAGGAGAGGAACACTGTGTACTCACATGATGGAATGCAGAAGGGAGGGAGAGCTGAATACTGCATGAAGCCTCTTTTTAAAAGGCCTTAATCCCATTCACAAGGTAGGAGCCCTAATGGCCTAATTACCTCTAAAGGCCTCACCTCTTAATACCACCATATTGACAACATCTACATTTTGGAAGGGACATACTTAAACCAGAGAGCAGACTATATATCACCAATCCATTCCTTAAAGTCAAGATTTTTTTGACTCTAATTTGGCCTAGTTTTTGGGATCCATCATAAAGAGGTACACTAAGGATTCAATGCACTACTGGCAGGAATCAAATCAAAGGGATCCTAAGAATGAGAGACCCTATAGGTCAGTGGTTCTCAAACTTCAGTGTACATCATAATCACTAAGCAAGAGTGTCAAAATGCAGAATCCCAGGCCTTCCCCTTACCAAATTTAGAGTCAGTCTGAGGTGAGACCCTAGAATCTGACTTTTCAACTTGCTCACTAGGGGATTCTGATGCACCCAATTCTTGAACTAAACTTTGAGAAACAGCTGTATTTTTCATTTATCAACCAGTTCATTACCTTTAAACTAAAAAAACAAAGTCCTCTTTTTTCTTCTGGGTAAAATAAGGGTCTTGTATAGTGAGTGTTTTTTCACCTTTTCTTCTATCATTCCCAGAGTTAATCTATTTATGAAATTGGTACTTCACGTCCCTCAAGAGGAGGCAGGTACATACCAGGCTCTTTAAAATCAGCAAATCACCTATTATTTTTCAAAATGATTTCTCTTTCAATGTTGTTGAATATAAAATCTAGTTTTCTTATTGCAACCACTGCTGTCACCATCATCATCCATGAGCAATCAGCTGGGACCTTCAAATAAATTAAACCATTTATGCCCTGAAACATTCAACAAAATTCAATATAGCAAGATATGAGCATCCTGGCACCAATGAGTGAAACAGAGTGGCTTCATTGGTACATATCCATGATGGATATGTCATAGACATAAAATAAATACAAAAGATGGCATTGAATGCACTTTTAATCATAAGAACCCTTAACTCGACATGCTGTGATTGTCAACAAAAGGTCTGGAGAAGGTCGTTTAGGGTGGTGTTGTCTGAACAAACATTGAGTACTTACCATATGGAAGGCACTGAACTAGAAACTGTCTTTAATATACATGGACAAATAATATAAAAATAATCTTGTGTTTTTTTGTAGCAGTGATAGCACTACATAATAGAAGGTAGTAAAGTTTCAAAAACAGTGTGACAAGAACAGAAACATAGTATGTGCTGGTTGCTGAACAGAGTGTGCCAACTCCTGGGAGTGAGAAAATGAGGACATTCAACACTGATCACAGCATCCCATGGGAGCTGTCACCAGTGGGGTGGGGGTGGAGGTGGTAGCAATCAGGCCAAATGCCAAATGAAACTAGCATCTTGGACATCTCTGATGTGAGTGCCAGGGATTACCATGTCTTGTAGATATGTCAGAGGATGACTGAAATTGTGGAGTAAGACTAAGCGTGGAAGCTAAACACAACCAACATTTTTTCATCACATAGAGCTAGAAGCAGTCACTGAATTCTGCTTCCTAGGCAGTTTGACTTAAAAATTACTGCCCCAAAATGCAAGTAACTACAAAGTAGAAAGGAAAATAAAAAAAGTATTTTTACTTGGGAAGATTATCATGGAATGGCACCAGTGTGAAATTGTACTACAGACCAGTTCAATCTCTGGCTTTTCTTAGATCCCATTTTGTGGCAGAACAGATCCCCTAACATTTATCAAATAATGATTTATATATCTTAATAGTAATTTTTCTTCCCTCATAGGTAGTAGGCTCCCCAATGGCAAGTATATTGTGGGTCCAGAACCCACGTGGACTTGTCCTCTAGACAAGATGAAATCTACTTAAGGTATGCATCAAAGAGCAAGATAAGTTATTAGAAACACAAAACTATTAATGCACAGGGAGAAAAGGACCCCCGCCCTGACTTTTTGTTTCCTAGGTTCAGCTTGATTCCTAACATCCAGAACAGAATTAAAAAACTAAAAGCTTACTGAATTGATCCTCATTAACGGAAAATATAAGTTGGGTTCAGCTTTTGTATTACTTTGAACTTTACACTCAGCACAGATGTCACATCTACCTTGTTGAACTGTTTTATTGTGAGTCAGAGTCATGCTTAATGTAAAATGTCAAGAGGGGATGACTACTACTGAGATTCTGGAAGTCAGCTGGTCTATCAGCATTAAATCACTGTTCCTTGCTGACATGTGTAGAGATGCAATGGCAGAAGGAAACCCAAGCATCTTTGGTATGGTAGCTTTATGGCATAACCCCAAGCAGGGGTGGCATACAAAATACTCTAAAGGATGTATTAAAGCATAGCTTCAAATGACATTAACATAGCTGTGGGCGGCTGGGGAAAACAGCAGCAGAGACCAGCTTGGAATGCAACAATATGGAATTTAGAAACTCTTTTTGAGCGAATGCTTTCAGCTGACCACAAGTCAAACACAGAAATACAGACAGTAACAGGCTCTACAAGTAGCAGCTGCAGACACAAATCAAAAAACAGTTTGTATGTATGTCATATAGAAAGGACTTTTGGTTGAAGATTTAGTCTTTGCACCCCATGAGAGTGGATGAGATCAGTAGTGACATCTTTGAATAAAAGGAAGGGCAACAATATATACTAGATGACACTGTCTTCCCTTGGGAGTGTGTGCTTATTTATTTTGTAATACCTCATACTTCTAAAGTGAAAAGTACTTTGGCACATAAAGAGAAAAATATACTCTTCCACTTGTAGTACCTGGAAATCACTAAAGGCTATCATTTGTGAGTAGCTCACAAATTAGATAAGCTCTGGATTCAGAAAACATTAGCTCAAACACAACCTCTTAATTATGAATTGTTAAATGGCTCTTGAACATTTGATAATGATGTTGTAGTTTACCTTTATGAAGTTGGACTAGCACAAGTTAGAGTAGCATCATGACTAAATTGAGATTGCCTGTTCAGTACATTTAAGCTAGGATTTTTTTCTCCTTGTCCAAAATTTCACTATTAATAGTATTCTGTGAAATCCATTCTGCTCCCAATGGAGACTTAAACCACATAACCTACCCCTAAGCCACATCTGACCACAACATTCAAGATAAATACAAAAGAAGGATAAAAGCGAGGTAGTTGAAAAAGTCAAGGGGAGGAATCCAAGATGGCTGAATAGGAACAGCTCTGGAGTGCAGTCCCCAGCGAGAACAACACAGAGAGTGAGTGATCACCACATTTCCTAATGAGTTATTACTGCCCAGAGACCAGGAGATTCCCAGGCTGCAAAGCATCATGAGTTTGCAGCATGGCTGTTTCAGCTTGTGCAGTGGGTCTCTGCACAAAAACTCACACAAATCTGGGCGGCTGTTTCAACTGGCACCTGGAACACCTGGAAGACAGAGTTACTCATTCAACTGAAAAAAAGGGGGCTGAAACGGAGCCAGGTGATCTGGTTCCATGGGTGCCACCCCGACAAAGACCAGCAATCTGAAATACTCTGGATTGAGAGTTTCACAGCAAGTGCAGCTGGACCCAGGATGGTCCAGCTCTGTCGGGGGAAGGGCGTCTGCCATTACCAAGGCAGTCCACCACTACCAAGGCAGTCCGCCATTACCGAACCAGTCTGCCGTTACTGAGCCAGTCCACGATTACTGAGGCAATCCACCATTACTGAGGCAGTCCACAATTACAGAGGCAGTCCACCATTAATGAGGCAGACTGCCATTACCGAGGCAGTTCTAACTATACCTCTATAAACAAAACTGAAAGGAAGTTCACACAGCAGCTGGGCAGAGCCCATGGCAGCTCAGCAACAACTCTGCTGGCAGACTGTGACTAGGATAGCTGTTTTCTGGGCAGGGCATCTCTGAAAAAAAGGCAGCAGAATGACAGGAACTTATAATTAAAGCCCCACCTTCCCAGGACAGAGCACCTGGGAAAAAAAGCAGTTATGAGTTCACTGCACCAGACTTAAACATACCAGTCCAGCAGGTCTGAACGGAACAACAGAGCTCACAGCTCAGCATTTGAGCTCCTATAAGGGACAGACTGTCATCTCAAGCAGCTTGCTGACCCCTGTATATCCAAAGAGACACCTCATAAAGGAGAGCTCAGGCTGATATCTGGCAGGTATCCTTCTGGGACAAAGGTAAGAGAAGAAGAAACTGGCAGAAACCCTGACTGTTCTGCAGCTGCTGCAGGTGATCCCCAGGCAAACAGCGGTCCTACAGCAGAGGGGCCTGACACTTAAAAGGAAAACTAACAAACAGAAAGAAATAACTTCAACATCAACAAAAAGGACATCCACTCAGAGACCCCATCTGAAAGTCACCAATCACAAAGACCACAGGTAGATAAATCCACAAAGATGGGAAGAAACCAGTGCAAAAAGGATGAAAACATCCAAAACCAGAATGCCTCCTCCTCCAAGGGATCACAACTCCTCACCAGCAAGGAAACAAAACTGGATGGAGAATGAATCTGATGAATTGAAGAAACAGGCTTCAGAAGGTGGGTAATAACAAACTTCTCTGAGCTAAAAGATCATGTTCTAACCCAATGCAAAGAAACTAAGAACTTTGAAAAAAGTTTTGATAAAATGCTAATGAGAATAAACAGCTTAGAGAGGAATATAAATGAATTCATGGAGCTGAAAAACACAGCACCAGAACTTCGCAAAGCATACACAAGTTTCAATAGCTGAATTGACCAAGCAGAAGAAAGGATATCAGAGGTCGAAGATCAACTCAATGAAATAAAACGAGAAGGCAAGATTAGAGAAAAAAGAGTGAAAAGAAATCAACAAAGCCCCCAAGAAATATGGGATTATGTGAAAAGACCTAATCTAGGTTTCATAGGTGTACCTGAATGTGATGGAGAGAATAAATCCAAGGATATCCAGGACTTGAACTCAGATCTGGACCAAGCAAATTTAATTCACATCTACAGAAATCTCCACCCCAAATCCACAGAATGTACATTCTTTTCAGCACCACATCACACCTACTCTAAAATCGACCACATAATTGGAAGTAAATCACTCCTCAGCAAATGCAAAAAAATGGAAATCATAACAAACAGTCTCTCAGACCACAGTGCAATCAAATTAGAACTCAGGATTCAGAAACTAACTCAGAACCACACAACTTCATGGAAACTGAACAACTGGCTCTTGAATGTTGACTGCATAAACAATGAAATGAAGGCAGAAATAAAGATGTTCTTCAAAACCAATGAAAACAAAGACACAATGTACCAGAATCTCTGGGACACATTTGAAGCAGTGTCTAGAGGAAAATATATAGCAATAAATGCCCACATGAGAAGCAAGCAAAGATCTAAAATTGACACACTATCATCAAAATTGAAAGAGCTAGAGGAGCAAGATAAAAAAAACTCAAAAGCTAGCAGAAGACAAGAAATAACTAAGATCAGAGCAGAACTGAAGGAGATAGAGACACAAAAAACCCTTGAAAAAAATCAATAAATCCAGGAGCTGGTTTTTTGAAAAGATCAACAAAATAGACATACCTCTAGCCAGATTAATAAAAAAGAAAAGAGAGAAGAATCAAATAGATGCAATGAAAAACGAGAAAGGGGATATCACCACAGATTCCACAGAAATACAAACCACCATCAGAAATTACTACAAACAACTCTATGCACATAAACCAGTAAGCCTGGGAGAAATGGATAAATTCCTGGACACTTGCACCCTCCCAAGCCTAAACCAGGAAGAAGTTGAAACCCTGAATAGACCAATAACAAGGGCTGAAGTTGAGGCAGCAATTAATAGCCTACCAACCAAAAAAAGCCCAGGTCCAGATGGGTTCACAGCTGAATCTGACCAGATATACAAAGAGAAGCTGGTACCACTCCTTCTGAAACTATTTCAAACAATCCAAAAAGAGGGAATCCTTCCCAAATCATTTTATGAGACCAACATCATCCTGATACCAAAACCCAGCAGAAACTCAACAAGGAAAGAAAATTTCAGGCCAATATCTGTGATGAACATAGATGCAAAAATCTTCAATAAAATACTGGTAAACTGATTGCAACAGTGCATCAAAAAGCTTATCCATCACGATCAAGTAGGCTTCATCCGGGGGATGCAAGGGTGATTCAACATATGCAAGTCTATAAACATAACCCACCACATAAACAGAACCAAAGACAAAAACCACATGATTATCTCAATAGATGCAGAGAAGGCCTTTGACAAAATTCAACAGCGCTTTATGCTAAAAACTCTCAATAAACTATGTATCAACAGAATGTATCTCAAAATAATAAAAAGCTATTTATGACAAACCCACAGCCAGTATCATACTGAATGGGCAAAAACTGCAAGCGTTCCCTTTGAAATCTGGCACTAGACAAGGATGCTCTCTCTCACCACTCCTATTCAATATAGTACTGGAAGTTCTAGCCAGAGTAATTAGGCAAGAAAAAGAAATAAAGGGTATTCAATTAGGAAAGGAGGAAGTCAAATTGTCTGTGTTTGCAGACGACATGATTGTATATTTAGAAGACCCCATCATCTCAGCCCAAAATCTCCTTAAGCTGATAAACAACTTTAGGAAATTCTCAGGATATAAAATCAATGTGCAGAAATCACAAGCATTCCTATACACCAATAACAGATTTAAAGAGAGCCAAATCAAGGATGAACTGCCATTCACAATTGCTACAGAGAGAATAAAATACCTAGGAGTACAACTAACAAAGGATGTAAAGGACCTCTTCAAGGAGAACTACAAACCACTGCTCAAAGAAATAAGAGAGGACACAAACATGGAAAAACATTCCATGCTTGTGGTTAGGAAGAATCAATATCATGAAAATGACCATACTGCCCAACATAATTTATAGATTCAATGCTATCCCCATCAAGCTACCTATGACTCTCTTCACAGAACTGGAGAAAACCACCTTAAACTTCATATGGAACTAAAAGAGAGCTCCATAGCCAGGACAATCCTAAGCAAAAAGAACAAAGCTGGAGGCATCATGCTACCTGACTTCAAACTATACTATAAGGGTACAGTAATCAAAACAGCATGGTACTGGTAGCAAAACAGAGATATAGACCAATGGAACAGAACAGAAGCCTCGGAGGCAATGCCACACATCTACAACCATCTGATCTTTGACAAACCTCACAAAAACAAGCAATGGGGAAAGGATTCCCTGTTTAATAAATGGTGTTGGGAAAACTGGCTAGCCATGTGTAGAAAGCAGAAACTGGACCATTTCCTGACACCTTACACTAAAATTAACTCCAGATGGATTAAAGACTTAAACATAAGACCTAATATTATAAAAACCCTAGAAGAAAACCTAGGCAAAACCATTCAGGACATAGGCATAGGCAAGGACTTCATGACTAAAACACCAAAAGCACTGGCAACAAAAGCCAAAATAGACGAATGGGATCTAATTAAACTCCAGAGCTTCTGTACAGCAAAAGAAACAATCATTAGAGTGAAGCGGTAACCAACAGAATGGGAAAAATTTTTGCAGTCTACCCATCTGACAAAGGGCTAATAACCAGAATCTACAAAGAACTAAAACAGATTTACAAGAAACAACAAACAAACCCATTCAAAAGTGGGCGAAGGATATGAACAGACACTTTTCAAAAGAAGACATATGCGAAGCCAACAAACATATGAATAAATGCTCATCATCACTGATCATTAGAGAAATGCAAATCAAAGCCACATTGAGATACCATCTCATGCCAGTTAGAATGGCTATCATTATAAAATCTGGAGACAGCAGATGCTGGAGAGGATGTGGAGAAATAGGGACACTTTCACACTGTTGGTGGGAGTGTAAATTAGTTCAACCATTGTGGAAGACAGTGTGGCAATTCCTCAAGGACCTAGAAATAGAAATTCCATTTGACCCAGCAATCCCATTACTGGGGTATACATCCAAAGGATTATAAATTGTTCTATTATAAACCAAAGGATTATAAATCATTCTATTATAAAGACACATGAGACACGTATGTTCATTGCGGCACTGTTTACAATAGCAAAGACCTGGAACCAACCCAAATGCCCATCGATGATATACCAGACAAGGAAAATGTGGCACATATACACCATTGAATGCTATGCAGCCATAAAAAACGATGAGTTCATGTCCTTTGTAGGGACATGGATGAATCTGGAAACCATCATTCTCAGCAAACTGACAGAAGAACAGAAAATCAAACACCACATGTTCTCACTCATATGTGGGTGCTGAAAAGGAGAACACATGGACACAGAGAGGGGAGCATCACACACTGGGGTATGTTTGGGGGGGAATAGGGGAGGGGCAGTTGGGGGTAGGGAGGTTGGGGAGGGATAAGACGGAGAGAAATGCCAGATATAGGTGACGGGGGGATGGAGGCAGCAAACCACATTGCCATGTATGTACCTATGCAACAATCCTGCATGTTCTGCACATGTACTCCAGATCCCATAGTGCAATTAAAAAAAAAAAAGGAAGGTAGGTAGTGAAAAGAGAGTTGCCACAGTCAGAACTTGGGGAAGGGGACTAGGATACAAGTAAGAAGCAAGTTAAGAAACAGAAGACTGTTGATTCTGAGAAGGCAAAAATTGTTCCAAATATTATCAAAAAATTATGTAGTGGGAAAAATTTTAAGGAAAGATGAGTGATATTCAGTTGAAATTGATATTGAAATACATTGTAGACTAGAGTTCAACTGTTATAACCTGGGCTCAGATAATGAAAGAAAGACTAGAAACAATGATCCAAATAAACTCATGGGCTTGAGTAGATAACAAAGACATGAATGCAGATATGTGGCCAGTGGACCATCAATCCAAGACTGGGTCACAGGAATGTGAGTACAGAAAGTGAATCTAAAAGATCAGTAAATAACTTTAGAGGAAAAGGTCAGGCAGATAAGCTATAAGTACAGCAGTTTGAATTCAAAGAAGAGTTTAAGATACAGGTATCTTAGGGGAAGGCTGGTTAATCAGCAGAGATTTGGTCCACAATAAATACCTGAAACAAATCTGAGGATTGGGAAAAACAGTAAAGGGCCTGGGACACATATTGAGGATTTTAAACACTACAACACTAGAACCACCAAGGACATAAAAGGACTGGCAAGAAAACTGTGAGACCAGCAAGGCCACTATGAGATTAGACAAATCCAAAGCTTCAATGGTGTTCTCAACTTGGCATTTTAGTGCCTCATGTGTCCAAGTGTGTCCAGGGCCTACCTTAAGGTAAATACAAAATAATTCATTATGTGATGTAATGGCAGGCCAATACTATTTCAATGGCTGTAAAACTGAGAGACAAATATCTTAAGAGAGTTTTTTTCAATATGGCTACTGACTGGAATTCAGCATTAGGGTTTGTCTATGGAAATGTCATTTTCTTGGAAGAAAATTCCTGACTCATGCTTATGACCATGAAAGTGAGTGAAAAAAGTATGCTGAGTGTTGTCTCACGAATATTTTGCATAGTATCTCAATGGCGCTACCTACTCAAAAAGAAATCAGAATAAAACATAAAAAAGTGAAATGATGTATAGAAAAATACCCTATTCATTAGAGTTAATTTTATGCATATCCATTGTTTGATTGTTAGTATTAGTGACTAAAGTTATCTTTCCATGTAGCAATGGAGAATTAGATTTCATTGCTTTACACTAATCTCTTTCACAGAGCTTTAATGAATCCTCTGATCTCTATAAATGGATAAACAATGTAGATTTGTCCAGTTCATAGCTAATTGCCCCTAATTACAAATATTTTCCAAAAAATCCACAGAAACCATATAAACATTAAAATTAGTATATAGTCATCTGGATCAAGGTAACGGACTAACCAAGCTATTTTAGCTCCTCTCTCTCCCAAGATCCCATTAAAATGACATTAAGCAAACAGAGGTGGAGAAGGTAGAGCAAGATGGCCAAATGAAAGCTTTCAATGATCATCCCCCATTGCCAGAACACCAAATTGAACAAATATCCATACAAAAAAGCACCTTAATAAGAACCAAAAATCAGATAAGTGATCATAGTACCTAGTTTTAACATCATATTAAGGAAAGAGGCACTGAAAAGGGTAGGAAAGATAGTCTTAAGCCGCCTATGCCACCTCTCACCCACTCCCCAATAGTGGCCATGTAGCACAGACAGAATCTGTGCATATTGGGGAGGGAGAGCACAGTGGTTGTGACTTTGCATTGGAACTCGGTGCTGCCCTGTCACAGCGGAAAGCAACCTGGGGCAGAACTCAGGTGGCAACCACAGAACGAGCATTAGACCAGCCCTAGCCAGCGGAGAATCATCCATCCCAGTGGTTGGAACCCGAGTTCTGGTGAGCCCTAACACTGCAGGCTAAAGTGCTCTGGGGTTCTAAATAAACTTGAAAGGCAGTCTAGGTCACAAGGACAGCAATTCCTGAGCAAGTACTGGTGCTGTGCTGGGTTTGGAGACAGTCACTTGGGATGCATGCAATCTCGTGATATATCAGCTGGGGTGGCCAAGGGAGTGCTTGCATCACCCCTCCCTCAACTACAAGCAGTGCAGGTCACAGCTCCAAGAGGGACTCCGTCCATCTTCTTGAGGAGAGGAGAGAACAAAGAGGACTTTGTCTTGCAACTTAAATACCAGCTCAGCCACAGCAGAATAGGGTACCAGGCAGAGTTCTAAGGCTCCCATTGCAGGCCCTGGCTCCTGGATGACATTTCTAAACACACCATGGGTCAGAATGGAACCTGCTGCCTTGAAGGGAAGGATCCAGTCCTGATAGAATCCATCACCTGCTGACTGAAGAGCATTTGACCCTTGAAAAACCAGCATTGGTAGCCAGGCAGTACTCGCCACAGGCCTTGTGTGAGATTCAGCTGTGCTGGCTTCAGGTGTGACCCAGTACATTCCCAGCTGTGGTTGCTATGAGGAGAGAATTCTTTTGCTTGACAAAAGGAGAGGGAAGAGTAAAAGGGACTTTGTTTTATGGCTTAGGTCCCAGCTCAGCCACAGCGCGGTAGAGCACCAAGTGAGGTCTTGGGACCCCACATTCTAGGCCTTGGCTCTTGAATGGCATTTCTGGACATGCCCTGGGCCAGAGGGGAGTCAACTGCCCTGAGGGAAGAGTCCCAGGCCTGGCAGCATTCACCATAAGCTGACTAAAGATCTCTTGGGCCTTGGGTGAACACTGGCAATAGCTAGGCAGTACTTGCCATGGGCCTGAGGCAGTGGTAGCCACAGGGAGAAACTCTTCTGCTTGCGGAAAAAGGAAGGAAGAGTGGGAAGGATTTTGTCTTGCTCTTTGGTTGTCAGCTTAGTCACAGTATAATAGAGCACCAAGTATGTTCCTAAGCTTCCTGACTACATGCCCTGGCTCCTGGATGGCATCTTTAGACCTGCCTGGGCCCAGGGAGACTTGCCACCCTGAAAGGAATGTCATAAGCCTGGCTATATTTGCCACCTGCTGATTATAGAGCCCACTTTCACCGTTATCCAAGATAAGACTGGAAATCCTAGGTAGAGCAATTAGATGAGAGAAAGATATAAAGAGCATCAAAATTGGAAAGGAAGAAGTTGAATTATCTTTATTTGCAGATGAAATGGTCTTATATATGGAAAAAATGAAAAACTCCACCAAAAAAATTACTAGAACTGATAAACAAGTTCAATAAAGTTGCAGGATAAAAAAAAAAAATCAACATAGCATTTCTATATGTCAACAGCAAACAATTTGAAAAAGAAATTAAGAAAGTAATCCCATTTACAATGGCCACAAATAAAATAAAATACCTAGGAATAAACTTAACTAAAGAAGTGAAAGATCTCTAAAATGAAAAATATAAAACATTGATGAAAGAAATTGAAAAATGGAAAAGATATTTCATGTTCATGGATTAGAAGAATCTATATTATTAAATATTCACAGTACCCCAAGCTATCTACTGATTCAATGCAATCCCTATCAAAATATCAATGACATTACTCATAGAAATAAAAAATATTCTAAAATTTATATGGTACCACAAAAGACCCAGAACAGCCAAAGCTATCCTGAGCCAAAAGAACAAAACTGGAAGAATCACATTACCTGACTTCAAATTGTAATACAGAGCTATAGCAAGCCAAACAGCATGGTGCTGGCATTAAAAAAGACACATAGACTAATGGAAAAGAATAACCCTGGAATAAGTCCATATATCTACAGTGAACTCATGTTTGACAAAGGTGCCAAGAACATACATTGGGAAAAGACAGTCTCTTCAGTAAATGGTGCTGGGAAAACTGGATATCCATATGCAAAAGAATGAAACTAGACCCCTATCTCTCACTGTATACAAAGATAAAGTTAAAATGGAGTAAAGACTTACATCTAGGACCTGAAACGATGATGCAAAGACTAATAAATGTAAGTGAAAGGACAACAGTTGTACAGTAGGCCTAAGGTACATTTAGTCTGAATGGAAGGAAGGAGGGCTCCAAGAAAGAGGCATCAAGACAAAGAGAGGGGAAAGGACTCACCGTTTTATTTATCTTTAAGAAATTAGAGAAACTTATGAATGTAGCAGACCATGGAAGAAAAAATAAAGGTAATCAGAAAATCTGGAAAAAATGTATACAAATTAAGAAATGTAATACGACAAACACTTGACAGAAGAGAGAAAAATTTTTAATAATTAACAATAGTATAAATACTGTGTGTTGATTTTTCAACTTCTGGAAATAACCAATATATAAAAGCACGGGATATTTAATTATAGAGATAGTTAATTATAGATGTACAGCAAAACATAAACATTACCACTGTTTGCAATGTACAAAGTAAAAGTACAATTGACTAGAATTGGTAGGTAGAGGAGAGAGATAAAGGGAACTAAGGCCTCTTTTTACAAACTCTTAATCTTTACAAAGAATTAAGAGATTGTCTATAGTTTATGAAACAAGAAATAAAGGTCTAAATATATTCCTCAAAAAAAGAGGAACTAAAAAGCATGATAACTAAATTCGGACAAGAGATAGTATAACTGAGTTACAGCCTCATTTGTTAAATTATAAAGTTAACAAAGTCTAAAATAGATGAATCAAGACATAGCAGTATATATTGAAGAAGTCAATAAAAGAACTAAACAGAAACAGTTAATAGAGTGAAAGGTAATCTCAGAGGAATAGGATTAGGAGGGTTGGAACAGTGAAATGTTGCCTGCCTTACAGACTTTTAGGTACTTAGTTCATATTTTAAAAAACTATGTTCATGCATTACTCATAAGATATAATCATATGGCAATTTAAAAACCAATTAGTAACCTTTAAACAGAAATCTTCTTTTGCCATTACTAAATTTAAATCAGTCTCTCAGAACTTTTACCTCAAAAGAGTTCTGGCAAGGAGACAACTAAAGCATAGTCCATATCTCTTTATTTAACCTGCCTCTTTCTCTTAACCCCAGCCTTAAAGCCTTTCTATATCCTCTCTTATAACCCACTGATACTTGACACGAACTCTGAATTAAGTTATAACCAGTTTCATTTTCAGCCACAGAGATAATGTTTGTGGCTTTACAGACATACAACAATCTGTACATGTTTAAGTATATAATTTTAAGTTTTAACATATGTATGTACATATATGTACACCTGTGAAACCATCATCATAATCAAAATAACAAAGATATCCATCACTCCCAAGTTTCCTCATGCTACTTTGTAATCCCTTCCCACTCACCCCAATCTCTGATGCCCTCTGCATTTCCAGGTAACCACTGATCTGCTTTTTGTCATTATAGATCAGTTGTCATTTTCTAGAGTTTTATACAAATAGCATCACACAATACACTTTGTCTGGCTTCTTTCTCTCAGCATAATTATTTTGAGATTCTATCATGTTATAATATATGTCAGTTCATTGCTTTTTATTGATAGGTAGTATTCGGTTGTATGGATGTAACAGAGTTTGTTTATCTATTCTCTGTTGAGGGACAAAATACTTTATTTCCAGTTTTCAGTTACTACAAATAAAAGTGTTACAGATATTGGTGTGCAAGTCTTTGTGTGGACACATGATTTTATTTCTCTTAGGAAATACCTTGGAGTGGAACTGTTGGGTAACATATACTATGTGGTAGTATATAGTATACTATATATACTATATATAATATGTTGTTATATATTCTGAATAACAGTTCTTTATCAGATACGTGATTTACAAATATTTTCTTCCAAGCTGTATTTTGTCTTTTAATATAAATATTCCATTGAATTGCTTCACACTTTTGTTGCAGATCATTTGACCATATACATGTTATAAGAAACTGCCAAACTATTTCCTAAAGTGGATGTACCATTTTACATTCCCACTAGCAGTGTATGAGAGTTTCACGTTCTCACATCCTCTTCAAAACTTGGTATGATCAGTCTTTTTAAGTTGAATCATTCTAATAGGTATGTAATAGTCTCTTGTTATGGTTTTAATTTGCATTTCTCTGATGGCTAATGATGTTGAGCATCTTTCTGTATATCTTCTTTGGTGAAGTGTCTTTTCAAGTATTTCACTCATTTAACTTTTTGTTTCTTTGTTTTTAGAGACAAGATATGGCTATGTTGCCCAGGCTGGTTTCAAACTCCTGGACTCAAGTGATCCTCTCACCTCAGCCTCCCAAGTGACTGGGATTACAGACATCCACCACTGTACCTGACTCCCTTTCCTCCATTTAAAAATATTGATTTGTGTGTTTTTTATTATTTTTTAAAAGTTCATCATAGATTCTGGATAACAGTTCTTTGTCAGATATGGGATTTGCAAATATTTTCTTCCAAGCTGTATTTTGCCTTTTAATAAAATTTTTCCATTGAATTGCTTCACACTTTTATTGCAGATCATTTGAGCATATATGTGTGGGTTTATTGTTTGGTTCACTATTCTGCAACTAGATCTATTGTCTATATTAAAAACACTACGCCTTGATTACTGTAGCTTTCTAATAAGCCTTGAAATCAGGTAGCATAGGCCCTCCAACTTTGTTTTTTTTTTTTTTTCAGAGTTGTTTAGGATATTCTAGGTTCTCTAACTTTCCATATAAATTTTCAAATCAGCTTATCAGTTCCTATAAAAAATTAAAATTGCATTGACTATATAGATCAATTTTGGGAAAACTCACATCTTAATATTTCATATTTTTGATGCTATTAAGAATGGTGTTCTTAAAATTTTCAATTTGTGATTGTTTATTCCTAGTATACGGGAATAGAATTGATTTTTAATAATGACCCTGTATCCTGTGAACTTGCTATATTCACTCACTAGTTCTGGTAGTTGTTTTCTGGATTTGTTACAAATTTTTACAAAGATAATCACGTTGTCTGCATATAAAGACAGTTTTATTTCCTTTCAAAATTGATTGCCTCTTACTATTGCTTCCTGATTTCACTGGCTAGAACCACCAGCACAATGTTGACTAGAAATGATGAGAGCAGACATCCTAATTTTGTTCCTGATTTTGGAAGAAAAGCATTTAGTCTTTCACCATAAAATATGATGTTACCTGTAGAATTTTTGTAGATGTCCTTTATCAGTTTGTGAATGTTCCCCTCTATTCTTGGTTGAGAGTTTTTTTTTTTTTTTTTAATCATGACTTGGTGTTGGATTTTGTTAAATACTTTGTTTGCATTAATTGATATGATCATGATTTTTTTCCTGAGTCTTATAGTAGAATGAATTACAATGATATTTCCCCATTAAAAATAAGGGTATAACTGATATGGAAGTTGAAAACAACCCAGTGAACACCTGGTTCTATGTTCAGAGGCCTAAACTAGAACATTAGGAGAGGAGTTCAGAATTTTATTCAGGTGGGTGGACATATCAATGGACATTTTCCTGTCTGTTCTATCATTCATTCATCAATCTACCTATTCACTATTCACTGTTCGCTAGTTACTTGCTCTAGTCAAATATGGTGCAAGACACTGAGTATATAAAGAACCTGCTGACCTTGTTCTTCTGAGACTCGCAATCTATCTAGTAAGAAGACAAACAGCTAATCACACCAATGGGATAAATGCCATATGAGGTTCATAGAGGAAAGTTTATGGAGCCACAGAGAAGTATTAATTCTGCTTGGGGTAGAGAAGCTGGGGACAATGACTTTTGAAAAATAAGCAGGATACTTCTGGGCAGAGGTGAGAGAGGAGTATTCCAGAAAAGTGGTCATAACTTAGAGCAGTGTTTTTAAGTTTCTCCACACTTCCAAATGTCCTCTCCCCATGGCAGGAGTGGGAGGGACAGGCTTAAGTCCTAACATTTCTTCGAAGTCTCCTATTTTAGAAGAATTTTGCGTTATACATCACACACACACACACACACACACACACACACACACATGCACACTCTGAAGTGAAGTGTTTTCTGTTAACCTTGAGCAGAATCTGTACTCCAGGAAGATTCATTAAGGACCCTGGCAGACCACTGTCAGTAGGTGAAACACAATTCTATGTGTAGGAGCGGAAGGTCACTGGTAAACAATCGGCAACTAGGAGTAGCTTCTCATTCTAACCTCAGAATCATGTCAATCAGGCACTAGGCATGCGATTAGAAATGCCCCGGCTTCAAAGCTTGTATGTTTGCCTAAGGACCAAAATTATCATTTGCTTACTCTCTGATTACCCCAGCTCTATGATGAGTCAAGTTCTACCTAGCACTGCCAAAAAACAGCAAGAATGCTTTTAATAGCTTTAAACAAGTTTTCAAATTTCTTTGGCAAATGAAGTCAGCTGTACAGTATCTTGCTGGGGTCTTGAATTGGCATTGAATTTGGACCATGCAGAGCCATGTTCTAAGCAATAAATAATTATGTTAGTACTAAAATCCTTGAGCACTTGCCAGTCAGAACTTTCATTTTTACTTGTACTAATGTTAACTCCTGAAAGAGTAATCAGATATTTCATCTCTTATCAGCAGGTACCTAGTTGTGTGGAAAGTGCTGCCACATCATGCTGGAGAATTGATTAGAAATGTTTTGCATTATTTCTTGCCAGTAAAGGTCAAAATCTGTTACAACACAATGTAAACTTTCATTGAATGAAGAAAGAAATTTCTAAGTTTAAGTTGGTGGTGCATTTATTTTTAGCAACATTCAATACAATAGAGCTCAAGGCAACCAAAGTATTTTGAATCAATGAATATCCTGCCTTTTATAAAGGATAGTAGGCTACCCAAACTTTTCTATGAGTTCCTACTTCAGTGTTTTTCAGCTATTTAATAATTTAACCTATGACACTTTAATAAATGTTAAACATTTCATGCAGTCTCTTTTTCTGATGGCAATCTGTTTCCCAAGGAAGTATCCCTGGTTTACAATTATCTGCTATGTATTTGTACCAGCCAAACAGACTTTATCAAATTTTACTTTTTTTTTTTTAGTTTGCATTATGAGGAAAGTAGTTTATTCCCAAAAAGAATAAAAATATGATAAGCATTCTCTTCTTTCTAAAAATTGTTGCCTCTGTGTTTATATGGGTTTCATTCATACTCATTATCACCTTTCCTTCTATTGCTCCCCAGAGATGTAGCATTTATCTGAATACATTTACTTAAACTTTTAAAAATCTACCTACCCTCAGTAACACACAACATAACATGGGCATTTCCATAAACCTCAAATAATTCCTTCAATAAACATTGACCAATATACTACTGTGGAATGCAAAATAGACTCTGCAATGCAACAGGAATACAGATATCAGTAAGATGTGGCTCTTGCTCTCTACACAGTCATAGATTAGTATGATGACTCTTAACCAGGGGCAAGTATCAATATTACTTGGAGAGTCCTTTCAGAATTGACATGGGCAGTGCTGAGACCACCAGCTAGGGAGATGACATCTGAAGTGGCTTTTGAAGGTTTGGTAGTTTGCTAGATAGAGATGGAAATGAAGGGGTATCCTAGGCAGAGGAAATAGTATGTACAAAGGTGTTAAAACATGTCACTTACCTCTAAATTAATGGTATCTATACAACAGGAATGACAATTACCCATAGGGTGTTGTGAGAATTAAATGAAAACATGTATAAAAGTGCTTGGTACATTGTAGATGTTCAATTAATGTTAGTTGTATTCTTCCCTACTAAAATTTAAAATAAAATTGGTTTAAACAACTTTTTTTTTTTTCCTACCTAGTATGACCCTGAAGTAATGGCATATAGAATGGATAAGATGGAATCAGGAACAAAGGGAGAAAGACAAGTTTTCAGCTTGGGGAGAGACAGGGCAACATGGTAGCACCAGGTATACTCAGAGAGGATGGACCTAAATTAGTGTTAAAAGGCAATTAAAAAGGTGGAAAATACACTTCAGGATATTATCCAGGAGAACTCCCCAACCTAGCAAGACAGGTCAACATGAAAATTCAGGAAACACAGAGAGTACCACTAAGATATTCCATGAGAAGACCACCTCCAAGACATATAACCATAAGATTCTCCACGGTTGAAATGAAGGAAAAAATGCTGAGGGCAGCCAGAGAGAAAGGTCAGGTTACCTACAAAGGGAAGCCCATCAGACTCACAGTGAATCTCTCAGCAGAAACTGTATAAGCCAGAAGAGATTGGGGGCCAATATTCAACATTCTTAGAAAAGAATTTTCAACTCAGAATTTCATATCCAGCCAAACTAAGTTTCATAAGCAAAGGAGAAATAAAATATTTTCCAGACAAGCAAATGCTGAGGGATTTTGTTATCACCAGGCCTGCCTTGCAAGAGTTCCTGAGAGAAGCACTAAATATGGAAAGGAAAAACTGGTAACAGCCACTGCAAAAACACACCAAAATATAAAGACCAATGACACTATGAATAAACTGCATCAACTACTGTGCAAAATAACCAGATAGCATTATGATGACAAGATCTAATTCACACATAACAATATTAACCTTAAGTGTAAATGAGCTAAATGCCCCAATTAAAAGACACAGATTGGCAAATTGGATAAAGAGTTAAGAACCATTGCTATGCTGTATTTGGGAGTAAAGACACATATAGGCTGAAAACTTAGTTTAGAACTGTCATTCTTGTTGTATAGATGCCACTTACTTTAGAGGTAAGTGGCATCTCATGTGCAAAGACACACATAGGCTGAAAACAAAGGGATGGATGGAAATTTTCCAAGCAAATGGAAAGCAAAAAAAAAAAAAAAAAAAAAAAAAAAAAAAAAAGAAGAAAAAAAAAAAAAAAAAAAAAAAAAAAAAAAAAAAAAAAAAAAAAAAAAAAAAAAAAAAAAAAAAAAAAAAAAAAAAAAAAAAAAAAAAAAAAAAAAAAAAAGTGGGGGTTGCAATCCTAGTCTCTGACAAAACAGACTTTAAACTAACAAAGATCAAAAAAGACAAAGAACGACATTACATAATAGTAAAGGGATCTATCTATGCAACAAGAAGAGCTAACTATTCTAAATATATATGCACCAAATGCAGGAGTACCCAGATTCATAAAACAAGTCCTTAGAGACCTACAAAGAAACTTAGACTCCCATGCAACAATAGTGGGAGACTTTAACACCCAACTGTCAATATTAGATCAATGAGACAGAAAATTAACAAGGATAGTCAGGACTTGAACTCAGCTCTGGATCAAGTGGACCTAATAGACATCTACAGAACTCTCCCCTCCAAATCAACAGAATATACATTCTTCTCAGTGCCACATGGCACTTATTCTAAAATCAACCACATAATTGGAAGTAAAACACTCTTCAGCAAATGCAAAACTTAAATCATAACAAATAGTCTCTCAGATCACAGTGCAATCAAATTAGAACTCAGTATTAAGAAACTCACTTAAAACCACACAATTACATGGAAATTGAACAACCTGCTCCTTAATGACTCCTAGGTAAATAATGAAATTAAAGCGGAAATCAAGAAGTTCTTTGAAAAGAAAAAGAACAAAGAGACAATGTACCAGAATCTGGGACACAGCTAAAGCAATGTTAAGAAGGAAATTTATAGCACCAAATGCCAACATCAGAAAGCTAGAAAAATCCTAAACTGACACCCTAACATCACAATTAGAAGAGCTAGAGAGGCAGGAGCAAATGAATCCAAAAGCTAGCAGAAGAAAAGAAATAACTAAGAGCAGAATTGAAGAGGATAGATACACAAGAAAACCCTCCAAAAAATAAATGAATCCAGGAGCTTTTTTCTTTTTTGAAAAAAATTAACAAAATAGATTGCTAGCTAGACTAAAAAAGAAGAAATGAGAGACTTAAATAGACACAATAAAAAATGATAAAGAGGACATCACTACTGACCCCACAGAAATACAAACTACCATCAGAGAAAACTATAAACATCTCTATGCAAATAAACTAGAAGATGTAGAAGAAATGGATAAATTCCTAGACACATATACCCTCCCAAGACTAAACCAGGAAGAAGTCGAATCCCTGAATAGACCAATAATAAGTTCTAAAATTGAGGCAGTAATTAACAGCCTACTAACAACAAAAAAAAAAAAAAAAAAAAAAAAAAAAAAAAAAAAAAAAAAAAAAAAAAAAAAAAAAAAAAAAAAAAAAAAAAAAAAAAAAAAAAAAAAAAAAAAAAAAAAAAAAAAAAAAAAAAAAAAAAAAAAAGGGCCCAGGAGCAGATGGACACACAGTCAAATTCTACCAGAGGTACAAAGAAAAGCTGGTACCATTCTTTTGGAAACTACTGCAGACAACTGAAAAGGAGGAACTCCTCCCTAACTTATTTTATGAAGCCAGCATCATCCTGATACCAAAACTGGGAAGAGACACAACAAAAAAAGAAAACTTCAGACCAATATCCCTGATGAATATCGATGTGAAAATCCTCAATAAAATACTGGCAAACTGAATCCAGCAGCACATCAAAAAACGTATCCACCCGGATCAAGTTGGTTTCATCCCCGGATTGTAAGGCTGGTTCAACATATGCAATCAATAAATGTAATCCATCACATAAACAGAATCAAAGACAAAAACCACATGTTTATCTCGATAGATGTAGGAAAGGCCTTTGATAAATTCAACATCCCTTCATGTTAAAAACTCTCAATAAACTAGGTATTGATGGAACATATCCAAAAATAATAAGAGCTATTTATGACAAACCCATAGCCAATATCATAGTGAATGGGCAAAAGCTGGATGCATTCCTTTTGCAAACTGGTACAAGACAATGATGCTCTCTCTCACTACTCCTATTCAACATAGTATTGGAAGTTCTGGCCAGGGTGATCAGGCAAGAGAAATAACTAAAGGGTATTCAAACAGAAAGAGAGGAAGTCAGATTGTCTCTGTTCACAGACGACATGACTTTATATTTAGAAAACCCCATTGTCTCAGCTCCAAAACTCCTTAAACTGATAAGCAACTTCAGCAAAGTCTCAGGATACAGAATCAATGAGCAAAAATCACAAGCATTCCTTTACACTAACAATAGACAAGCAGAGAGCAAAATCATGAATGAACTCTCATTCACAATTGCTACAAAGAGAAGAAATTATCTAGGAATAGAGCTAACAAGGGATCTGAAGGACCTCTTCAAGAAGAACTACAAACCAGTGCTCAAGGAAATAAGAGAGGACACAAACAAATGGAAAAACATTCCATCCTCAAGGATAGGAAGAATCAATATTATGAAAATGGCCATACTTCCCAAAGTAATTGATAAATTCAATGTTATTACCATCAAACTAGCATTGAGATTCTTCATAGAATTAGAAAAAACTACTTTAAATTTCATATGGAATCAAAGACAACCCTGCATAGCCAAGACTGTCCTAAGCAAAAAGAAAAAAGCTGGGGATATCACGTTACCTGACCTCAAACTATTCTACAAGGCTATAGTAACCAAAACAGCATGGTACTGGTACCAAAACAGACCTATAGACCAGTGGAACAGAACAGAGACCTCAGAAATAACACCATACATCTACAACCATCTGATCATCGACCAATGACAAAAACAAGCAATGGGGAAAGGATCTTCTATTCAATAAATCGTGCTGGGAAAACTGGCTAGCCACATGCAGAAAACTGAAAGCGGACCCCTTCCTTACAGCTTATATAAAAATTAACTCAAGATGGATTAAAGACTTACACGTAAAACCCCAAACCATAAAAACCCTAGAAGAAAACCTAGGCAATACCATTCAGGACATAGGCATGGGCAAAGACTTCATGATAAAAACACCAAAAGCAATGGCAACAAAACCTAAAATTGACAAATGGGATCTAATTAAACTAAAGAGCTTCTGGACAGCAAAAGAAACTATCATCAAAGTGAACAGACAACCTACAGAGTAGGAGAAAATTTTTGCAATCTGCCCATCTGATAAAGGTCTAATATCCAGAATTTACAAGGAACTTATACAAATTTGCAAGAAAAAAACAACTCCATCAAAAAGCGGGTAAAGGATATGAACAGATATTAGTCAAAAGAAGAGATGTACATGGCCAACAAACAAACATATGAAACAAAGCTCAACATCACTGATAATTACAGAAATGCAAATCAAAACCACAATGAGATACAATCTCACACCAGTCAGAATGGTGATTATTAAAACGTCAAGAAACAATAGATGCTGGTGAGGCTGTGGAGAAATAGGAATGCTTTCACACTGTTGGTGGGAATGTAAATTAGTTCAACCATTGCGGAAGACAGTATGGCAGTTCCTCAAGGGTCTAGAACCAGAAATACCATTTGACCCAGCAATCTCATTATTGGGTATATACCCAAAGGAATATGAATCATTCTATTATAAAGACACATGCACATGTATGTTTACTGCAGCACTATTTACAATAGCAAAGTCATGGAACCAACCCAAACGCCCATCAATGGTAGACTGGATAAAGAAAATGTAGCACATACACACCAGGGAATACTACACAGCCATAAAAAGGAATGAGATCATGTCCTTTGCAGAGACATAGATGAACCTGGAAGCCATCATCCTCAGCAAACTAACACAGAAACAGAAAAGCAAACACCACATGTTCTCACTCATAAGTGGGAGTTGAACAATGAGAATACATGGACACAGGGAGGAAAACAACACACACTAGGGCTTGTTGGGGGTTTGGGGGGCAAGGGGAGGGTACTTAGAGGATGAGTCAATAGATGCAGCAAACTACCATGGCACACGTATACCTATGTAACAAACCTACATGTTCTGCACATGGATCCAGGAACTTAAAGTAAAATTTTAAAAAAGCAATCAAAATCAGATGCAACCAACAGTTGTGAAAGAAATCATGTATCTGTTAGTCACATTGGAATAGGAAAAAGGAAGTCACTCTGGTTATCTGGTCCTAAACCAAGAAGAAGTCAGGCTGCATGTATATTTGATTACATTTTAGTCTTTCTTACTGCTGTTTCTATGTTTAGGAGGTGAGGACAGAAAGGTGTATGTGTGGTGATGGTAATGAGAGAGGGAAAGATAAACAAGAATAAAATGAAGTCCTGGATACATCTAGAAAAAAAAATCATCTTTTATAGGCATTTTGCTTACCAATAAAAATCCCTCCACTTTGTGCACAACAATCACATAAGATTCTTGTGATTCACTCTCTGCCACTGGTGACTTAGCAGTCACTTTAGCAGATGCTTCCTTTGCCTACATTGTAGCTAATTAGTACAGAAGCACAAATTGATACATTTATAAAAAGGTAGCAGCCTGAATTTTAAACCCTTTTCCAGTATAAATAAAGCCTAACACTTTAAAAGCATTGTTCCCTCAATTCCAACAATGAGAGAATTAGTAAAACTAAAACTATTGTATAAAAATTCATGGTTTATAACCACTCAAAGGTGGGCAAGGTTGCCATCGGCAAAATACAAATTAAGACAAAAATGAAATAACACTAGACCCTCATTAGAAAGGCTGAATTTCAAAAACTGACAATACCAATTGCTGGCAAGAATGCATAGTAACAGGAACCCTCATTCACTGCTAGTGAAATTGCAAAAATGGTTAGCCACTTTGGAAGACAGTTTGGCAGTTCTTACAAAGTTAAACATAGTTTTACCATATGATCTAGCAATCACACTCCTTTGTATTTACCCAACTGATTGGAAACTTATGATTACACAATAATCTGCACACAAATGTTTATAGCAGCCTTACTTATAATCAACAAAATTAGAAGCAACCAAGATGTCACTTGATAGGTGAATGAATAAACAAACTGTGGTACATCCATATAATAGAATTCTTTTTAGCTATAAAAGAGGAATGAGCTATCAAGCTATGCATACATAAATAAATCAAAAATATATATTGCCAAGTGAAAGAAGCCAGTTGGAAAGTCTATACACTTCACTCTCCCATTTATGCAACATTTTTGGAAAAGGCAAAACTGTAGAGATGGTACACAGATGATCAGTGGTTGTCAGAAGTACGTGGAGGAGGAAGGAGGGTTGAGTAGGTAGGACACAGGAGATTTTTAGCGTGATGAAATATTCTGTATGATACTGTAATGATTGATACAACAACTATGCATTTTTCAAACTTCACAGAACCTTACAGCCCAAAGAGTAAATCTTAATGTATGCAAAAGTTAAAAAATAATTTAAGAATTCATCAGGGGATTGATCTCAGGATGGGGTACAGAATTTGACAAAAGAATCTAATTATATGTATGAAACAACTTCACTGAAGGAGGTGGGGAAAAAGGCCCAACCTAAGTAACTTTGGAAATGAGTTTGTAAGACTAAAGACAAAAGGAACCATAGATAAGCATCTACTATATTTGATAAAGTTGTCCCCAAGAGGTGTGAGTTAACAAGTCTGAAACCACTATAGCTACAAATTGGAATTGGATGATCAAGTAAATGGAATGGTGGACAGCAACAGGAAGTTACAGGCAAGCAGGATAGACGGTTAGAATGATTCACATGGTATTATATTAGTGTTAGGGACATCAGTATGAACTCATGTTTAGCTTAGTAAGGATACAGATGGTTACACATAGAAATATTCATAGATATGTGTATATATACATGGGCTAGTATACACATACATTTTCTTCCTCTGTCAGCTGAGAAGGCCTAGAAGCAATGGCACCCAGTAACAATGAGCACATCTAGCACTTAGATCTTGTTTTGTAATACCATTCTTCAATAAAAGGAATCAGAGATATTTGGAGAATTGGTTGATCATAGGAGTGACTGGGGCAGGAAATATAAACATGTAGCATCTTGTAGTGCCATCAAGTTAAGAAGTGTTCAATAAAAGCCCACATGGATGAGGGTACATGAAAGGGACACAGGAGCCAACTGAAAGACCTCCCAATGGCCAAAGCTAGAATGATTTGAACAATAGAATAAAGCAGTATTGGATTGTAACCCAAAGTATGAAATAAATATCAGTGTATCTAGACTTAAATAAATTAATGGGCAAATAAATTGTGCAGAAGAATTCCAAATAATTTATGTAGATACTTCACCATCAAGGAGGTGGAGCCTAATTCCCCACTCCTTAAGCACGGGCTATGCATAATGATTTCTTTACAAAGAGTACAATATTAAAAGGGAAAATAAGTTTACAGTGGAGAAACCTGACAAACACTACTTGGCCAGGTGACCAAGGTTAACAATGATAGTAAAAAGTCATGTTGATACTATGTACTTAAAAATTTCTTTTTCAGTCAGCTTCCCCAGGTTGAAGATAGTATGTATGTTTGATATGATGTGTTTCTAATGGCATTTTACCTCTGTAGTCTTCCTTCCAAAAGCCCATAACCCCAGTCTAGTCATGAGAAAAACATCAGACAAATCCCACTTGAAGGACATTCTACAAAATACCTAACTAGTACTCCTCAAAACAGTTAAGGTAATTAGAAAGTCTGAGAAATTACCACAGTCAAGAGGATACTAAATGTACTGTGGTATGTTGGATGGAATCTTGGAACAGAAAGAGGACATTAGGTAAAAACTAAAAAAAGTGAATAAAGTATGAATTTTAGTTAATAATAATGTACCAGTATTAGGTCATTTGATGTGACAAATGTACCATACGAATGTAATAGGGGCACACTGGGGATAGAGTATATGGGAACTCTGTATTATTGCCACGACTTTTCTGTAAATGTAAAACTACTATAATGTTAAAAGTTTATTTAAAAATTTTATTTAAAATACTTCATTAAGATACTATTTAAGAAAAATGTTGATGAGGAAGTATAAAATTTAACATAAAATCAGAAGAACTTGTCAATGCAATGGTGAAGGGAAAAAAAAAAGGTATTTCCAGAATGGGATCACCCTATGAAGATTCCCAACACAAAGGAAAAGAAGGAGAAAAGTATGCATATAAAAGAAGCTGCTCTCACTGCAGTGACATGCAAAATCTTATCTGGCAAAGTTAAATAGCAGTGCTCTGGAATGTCATGATAGCACAATAGGAATTAGCCAAATAACTTAGCCTGCAGTTACCCACAGACTAATTTGTTTTCTGAAGAACCACATTCCAAAGTTTATACGAATCATGAAGCCTATAAAGATTTATTTTTAGTGTCTTTTTTCTTGCAATAATGCTAAAACTGAACTTTTCTAGATAAGAAATATAATTTGAAAGTTTATTATTACAGATTCCAAATACAAACATTATGACTTCTGAAGCAGAATACAAGATTTTCTCCTCTTCAGATATGATTCCTTATTTTGATGCTTATCAATTAAATTCACAGCAAATCCAAAAGGAAGGGCTCTTGTATGGCCACTGTTGGAATTAAACTTTGAGTCATCAGCACTAACAAAGATAAAACTATATAGACATGTGCGCTAGGCTGGACTTGAACTATGCCACAAAAATGTAAAAGGCAAGACTGTTGAAAAGGGTGGGAAAAGAGAGAACTCAATGGCATAAAATGATTGTTTCACACCATATACTTGTTAATCTGGATGAGACTAAGGTTATAAGAATCTGCCAGGCTCCTTGAGAAACAAGTTGGCGGTCTCATGGTTCTGAGTTTCCCTGAAATATTTATTCTGTTATTCCTTTGGGTAATTATAGCTTATTAGCCCTAGTTATATTCTCATGTTGCATAGTAAATTATTCTCCTCTCTCCTTGGTGTTTACACCCTTCAGACAGTTGTATCCCCACCCCCTTCCCCCTTAGTCATCACTTAGTTAAATTGTATAGACAAAATTCTTTTAATCTTTGCTCATAAATCAATTTCTCTGGCCCCTTAATCATTTTTGTTACTCTTCTCTGAACTCCCTCCAATTAATCTGTATCTTTTCAGTTAATGAGTTTGGAGAAGCTGAATAGCCCAGGTGTGATCCCAGTCATGTTTGGTGTCTATGTTTTTGTAAATGCACCCAAGAGATTTCTTTTGTAATGGGGATTAAAAATATAATAAATTAACAGTGGTTTTTCTGCCCCATTTTGTAGTACTTCAGATGGTTAATTATCAGCTATGGGTTTTCATCATCAATGGCCATTTCTCAAGTTTTAACTCCTGCTAGACTACAAAGTCTATTCTAGTTCCTGCTGTTAGTCAGTCACAAATACTCGTGGTATCTGTCAAAAATAAATCTATTTAGAGTGAATACAATTAGTTACTTTGTAAAGAACCCTATGTTTAATTCTTCCAGAGATTTTTTTCAAATCAGTCTATGTGTACAGATACCATCAGAGTTGACTGTCTTCACAGGAAAAGCTAGGACGGAGTTTGGAAATAGTTTTGATAAAACTGAAAGGAAATTAACTCACTTGACTGATAAAGGAGTGAAGGGTCTCTTTTTGGGAAAAAGGTAACAGATTTCTTAGAGAACTGTCATTTCATAGTAAGGCAGATGATTTCAGAATAACAATTTCATTGCATAGAGTTCAAGTTACATTTCACTTTCAATAGGTATTCAGCTTCCTGGCCAGGCACAGTGGCTCATGCCTGTAATCCCAGCACTTTGGGAGGCTGAGACAGGCTGATCACTTGAGGTCAGGAGTTCGAGACCTGCCTGGCCAACATGGACAAACTCCGTCTCTACTAAAAATACAAAAATTAGCCCAACGTAGTGCCACATGTCTGTGGTCCCAGCTACTCGGGAGGCTGAGGCAGGAGAATCTCTTGAACTCCAGAGGCATAGGTTTCAGTAAGCTGAGATTGTGCCACTCCACTCCAGCGTCGGTGACACAGCAAGACCCTGTCTGGAAAAAAAATGGGTATTCAGCTTCCTTTATCAGAAAGGATGGATTAGTCTATTCTTGAATTTGGGAAATAAATTCAGTTTAGGGATAATTTCATCACCAGTACTTGCCATCATGAATTCCCTTCCATTTCCTTCTTGCTGATATTCCTCTGCCTTTTTCAAAGTAATTATACCCATGAGAAGATATGCAATTAGTTAACAAATGGTTGCTAAGCACCTACACTGTACAGAACTTGTAAATTACCAGACATTATAGAATAAAATATATATAAAAGAGAACCTCAAAATATATTTCATGCTTACATAGCAGTTTGTGATCTTTTGGGAGAGTAAAACACAAGGTATACGAAAACCAGAAACTGAATTAAAACATATTATATTAACAATACTATTATTAAACAATTGATAACCTAAATGTCATAGAAATTTGGAATGAAGAAGTGATTAGCATAAAATAGAGTTAATCTGGGATTACTTGGTACAGATGAAAAGTGATACTAGTCAATTCTCTTCCTCTGGCTTATAGTTTCTAATAAAGAAATGTGTTCAAATGATAGATAAAGGAAGGTTTCAGGATTATCTGTGGATACTATTAATCCATGATATTCTTTTACCTATTAATACAAACACTAGGAGTTGGGCTTTATAAGCTTACTGTGGTTCTGAAATACTCTCTTAGTTTTGGGTTCAAACACCTTAATCTATATAAGATCAAATATATAAATGGCAACATAACTCAGGGAGGAAAGGTAACCTATTTTCTGTAAGTAGAAATCACGTCTTGATTCATTTGCAAGAGTTTTTTAAGTAAGTAAATAGGAATATGGCCAATGGATATCTATTTGGGTTTTCAAGTTTTTCTAAGGTTATATACCAAAGATTGCTTAAAAACAAAAATGAGCAGCTAGGCATGGTGGCTCATGCCTGTAATTCCAGCACTTTGGGAGGTGGAGGTGAATGGATCACCTGAGGTCAGGAGTTCAAGACCAACCTGACCCACATGGCGAAACCCTGTCTCTACTAAAAACACAAAAATTAGCTGGGCATGGTAGAAGGCACCTATAATGCCAGCTATTCTGGAGGCTGAGGCAGGGAGAATTACTTGAACCCAGGAGGTGGAGGTTGTGGTGAGCTGAGACGTGCCATTACACTCCAGCTTGGGAGACAGAGCAAGACTCCATCTCAAAAAAACACACACAGAAAAACAAAAAATGAGTTAACACAGAAGTTGTAGGACCAGGAGAACAATCTTAAGGACAATAAACAAAGGAGACTGATGTAGATTAAAAAATGTAATCATGAGCACTACCCAGATCTATCAATTATTGAGTTCCTATTATGAACTCAATAAAGAGCATTATTATACCAGACACCATACTACGTAGTTTTACACAAAAAAAGCTTCTCAAACTTTTCAATAAAGTACCAATGAGAGCCAGGTGTGGGTGGTTCACGCCTGTAATTCCAGCACTTCGAGAAGTGGAGGTGGGTGGATCACAAGGTCAGGAGTTTGAGACCAGCCTGACAACATGGCGAAACCCCATCTCTATTAAAAATACAAAAATTAGCCAGGTGTGGTGGCACACATCTGTAATCCCAGCTACTCAGGAGGCTGAGGCAGGAGAATTGCTTGAACCTGGGAGGCAGAGGTTGCAGTGAGCCGAGATTGTGCCACTGCACTCCAACCTGGGTGACAGAACAAGACTGCGTCTCACAAAAAAAAAAAAAAAAAAAAAAAATGGTATCCATGAGAACAGAAGAGATTAATGCTACTAATGTCTGGTGGCATGTGCTAAAACAGAAAATTTCTTTGGTTTATCTTAAAATTCACCTAAACTTTGCATTTTACTTTATAATAAATGTTTTACTTCAAAGATAATGCTTTAAATCACTTATTGATTGAAATTGGCATAAAAGGAAAATGGCTCATGTTTAATCTGTGTCGTCTCCGTAACCTTAGCCTTGCTGAGCCTTATCTGATCTCATTTAATTCTCACACCGGTACCCTGAAGTAATTATTATTCCTATTTTGTAGATGTGAAAGTTAGGGCCCAGAAAGTATAAAACTCAGGTGTATCTGCCTTCAAAGTCTGTACTCATGGTGTCATGCATCATTACTGAAACTGCAGAATTAACTAATTGGAAAAGAAGTTGAAGACTATCTTGTCCAACAACTTTATTTTACTTGTGAGAAAATTGAGGCCAAGAGAGGACACTGACAAGAAAGCCACTGGGCAGCAGAACTGGTATCAGAATCTGTCTTCATCTGGAGGGTTTTCTCTACTCTCTCTCATCCCAGGCAGGTTAGATTCTACTGCTATGAGATCCATAGCACCCTGCACTTCCTCCCGTGTCCATACTTAGTTTTTATTCTTTTATTGCTTGTTTGGTTGTCTGACTTCTCCACTGGACCATGAAAGCCCTAGGAAGGCAAGGACTATGTCTGTCTTGCTCATTATTATATCTTCAGCACCCAGCAAAGTGACCAGTGCAGAGTATGCACTAAATAAATAGTTTCTGCATATATGTACACCTGTTATGATGTTCTTTATATTCACAATATCACACAGTCTATCTTAACATTTTTGCTGGTGATCTGGAAGAACGTGGGTTTAAGATTACAGAGGACACAAAGTTCTCTCCATGTGAAAGACTACAACAAAAGGGAAACATTACAAAATGAAAGGCCTAATGAGACTTACGAGAGGGTAGAAAAGGTACAATTTCCTATAAGGGTGAATAAAGTAACATATTTAGGAAAAGAATAATCTGAATTATGTAAGATTATAGTTTCGGAGCTTCTACTGTAACACAGAAATTATATTGAAAGCCTCATAAACTATTCCATGAAGATGTTGCTGGGACATCATTCAAAAAGGTCATTGGAAAGAAAAGCAAGAGACATTTTCATCTTTTTATGTAATGAAAGCCAATACTGGAAAACAGTGGAGACCTAAAAAAGATTAGAAGGAAGTTGGAAAATATTTAGGGGACATGTACAAGGAAAACTAATTAAGGTAATGGGATGAATAGGTATTATATGAGGAGAGACAAAAGAGTCAGGACTCTTCCATCTGGGAGAGTAATGCCTGGGAAAAATATTACTCATATCTAAAGGATACAAAATTATAGCTGGGAGGAGTAAGTTCTAATCTTCTATACCACTGTAAGATGTCTATAGTTAATAATAATATATTATATAGTTCCAAATAGCTAGAAGGGGAATGCTGAATTTCCAAACACAAAGAAATGTTAAATGTTTGAGAGGACAGATATGCTAATTACCTGATATGATCATTATACATTATGTGTATTGAAACATCACTATGGACCCCTAAAATATGTATAATTATAATATGTCAATTAAAAATAAAATTAAAAAAAGTAACATGTAGAAATGCTCTGGATTGGGAGACAGAAAGCCTATGTTTAAATCGTAGCTCTATTCTTTTCTAGCCATGTGACACTGGGAAGGTCGCTTAACCTTTCTGAGCCTCAGTATTCTCTTCTAAAACATGTGAGTAGATGTATTACAGGATGGTTCCACTTCTGGTCATGGCCATGTAAGCTCTTGTCAGATCAATGTGGTTATTATCTGCAAGAGGCTTGATCTCACAGTAGCTGTAATACGCTTTACACATATTGTATTTTAAACAAATTGAATGTTTGTGGCAAACCTACCTTGAGCAAATCTACTGGTGTCGGTTTTCTAATAGCATATGCTCACTTTGTGCCTCTGTGTCACATTTTGGTAATTCTCCCAATATTTCACAAGTTTTCATAATTGCTATATCTGTTATAATGACCTGTGATTAGTGATCTTTGATATTAGCAGGGTAATTGTTTTGGGGCACTACAAACTGCACCCACATAAGATAGCAACTTAATTAAAAAATGTTGTGTGTGCTCTGAATTCTCTCCCAACCAGCTGTTCCCCCATTTCTCTCCCTCTCCTCAGGCCTCCCTATTCCCAGAGACACAACAACATTGAAAATAGGCCAATTAATAACCCTACAATGACTTCTAAGTGTCTGAAAGGGAGAGTGACACATCTCTCACTTGAAATCAAAAGCTAGAAATGATTAAGTTTAGTGAGAAAGGCATGTTAAAAGCCAAGACAGGCCGAAAGCTAGGCCTCTTGTACCAAGGAATTAGCCAAGTTATGAATGCAAAGGAAAAGTGTTTGAAGGAAATTTAAAACACTACTCCAATGAACACACAAATGATAAAAAAGAAAAACAGCCTTATTGCTGATGTGGAGAAAGTTTTAGTGGTCTGGATAGAAGATCAAAGCAGTTGCAATATTCTCTTAAGCCAAAGCCTGATCCAGAGCAAGGCCCTAACTCTCTTCAACTCTGTGAAGGCTGAAAGAAGTGAGGAAGCTGCAGAAGAAAAGTTAGAAGGTGGCAGAGGTTGGTTCTTGTGGTTTAAGGAAAGAAGCTGTCTCTATAACACAAAAGGACAACATGAAGTAGCAGGTACCGACACAGATGCTGCAGCAGGTTATGCAGAAAATCTAGCCAAGACAATTGATGAAGGTTGCTACATTAAACAACATATTTCAATGCAGACAAAATACTCCTGTATTGGAAGAAGATGCTATCTAGGACTTTCATAGCTAGAGAGAAGTCAATGCCTTACTTCAAAGTTTCAAAGGATTGGCTGACTCTCGTACTAGAGGTTAATGCAGCTGGTGATTTTAAGTTGAAGCCATTTCTCATTTACCTTTCTAAAAATCACAGGCCCTTAAGAAATATGCTAAATCTTCACTGGGCATGGTGGCTCACACCTGTAATCCCAGCACTTTGGGAGGCTGAGGCAGTCAGATTACCTGAGTTCAGGAGTTCAAAACTAGCCTAGCCAACATAGTGAAACCCTGTCTCTACTAAGAATACAAAAATTAGATGGGTGTGGTGGCATGTGCATGTAGTCCCAGCTACTCAGGAGACAGATGGGAGAATTGCTTGAATCTGGGAGGCAGAGGTTGCAGTGAGTCATCACACCATTGTACTACAACCTGGGCAACAGAGTGAGACCCTGTCTCAAAAAAAAAAAAAAAAAAAAAAAAGAAAAAGAAAAAGAAAAAGAATCATGCTAAATCCATTCTGCCTGAACTCTAGAAATGGAAGAAAAAAGCCTGAATGACAGCATATCTCCTTGCAGCATGGTTTACTGAAATTTTAAGCCCAGTATTGAGACCTACTGCTCAGAAAAAAAAGATTCCTATCAAAATATTACTGCTCATTGACAATATACCTGGTCACCCAAGAGCTCTGATGGAGATGTACTAGGAGATTAATGTTTTCATGTCTATTAACACACCTATTCTGCAGCCTGTGGATCAAGGATTAATTTCAACTTTCAAGTCTTATTATTTAAGAAATATATTTCATAAGGCCATAGCTGCCATAGATGGTAATTCCTCTGATGTATTAGGGCAAAGTAAGTAAAAAACCTTCCAGAAAGGATTCACCATTCTAGATGCCATTAAGCATATTCATAACTCATGGAAGGAGGTCAAAATATCAACATTAATACAAGGTTAGAAGAAGTTGAGTCTAACCCTCATTGATAACTTTGAGGGGATCAAGACATCAGTGGAGGAAGTAACTGCAGATGTGGTGGAAATAGCAAGAGAACTAGAATTATAATTGAAGCTCAAAGATGTGACTGAATTGCTGCAATCTCATGATAAAACTTGAACGTATAAGAAGTTGCTTATTATGGATTAGCAAAGAAAGTGGTTTCTTGAGATAAGATCTAATCCTGGTGAAGATGCTCTGAACATTGTTGGAATGGCAATGAGGGGATTTAACACAATTTTGAAAGAAGCTCTCCTATAGTTAAAATGCTATCAAACAGTATCACATGTTACAGTGAAATCTTTGGTGAAAACAATAGTCAATAGATGCAGCACACTTTATTGTTGTCTTATTTTAAGAAACTACCACAGCCACCTCAACCTTCAGCAACCCCTGCCCTGAGAAGTCAGCTGCCATCAACATCAAGGCAAGACTCTTCACCAGCAAAAAGATTATGAATGAAGGCTCAGATGATTGGTAGCATTTTTTAGCAATAAAGTATTTTTGAGTTAAGGTATGTATGTTGTTTTTTGGACATATTGCTATTGTACACTTAACAGACTATAGTATCATGTAAACATAACTTTTATATGTAATGGGAAACCCCAAAATTCATATGACTCATTTTATTATGACATTAGTTTTATTCTGGTTGCTTGGCACCAAATCCACAATATATCTCTGAGGTGTACCTGTACTCTGGATAAAAGAAAAAGAAAAAAACTGGGGGTGGATTCAAGATGGCCAAATAGGAACAGCTCTGGATTGCATTTCCCAGTAAAAATGCAGAGGGTGAGCAATCACCACATTTCCAAATGAATTTTTACTGCCCACAGACCAGGAGATTCCTGGGCAGAAAAGTGCCACGAATCTCCAGTGCTGCTGTTTCAGCTGGCGCAGCGCATATTTTCACAAAAACTTGCACAAATCCGGGCGCCGTTTCAACTGGCGACTGGAATGCCTGGGAGACAGAGTTGCCCATTCAACTGAATAAAAGGGGACTGAAACAGGGAGCCAGGTAATCTGGCTTGGCTGGTCCCACCTCCACAAAGACCAGCAATCTGAAATGCTCTGGATTGAGAGTTTCACAGCAAGCACAGCTGGACCTGGGATGGTCCAGCTCTGTTGGGGGAGGGCGTCCACCATTACTGAGGCAGTCCACTAGTACTGAGGCAGTCAGCCATTACTGAGGCAGTCCACTATTACTGAGGCAATCTGCCATTACCATTACCAAGGCAGTTTGCCATTACCGAGGCAATCTGCTGTTACTGAGGCAGTCTGCCATTACAGAGACAGACTGCCATTACTGAGGCAGATTGCCATTATGAAGGCAGTTCTAACTATACCCCTATAAACAAAACTCCAAGGAAGTTCACACAGCAGCTGGGCAGAGCCCATGGCAGCTCAGCAAAGCCTCTGCTGGCAGACTGTGACTAGGCTACCTCCTCGCTGGGCAGGGCATGTCTGAAAAAAGGCAGCAGAATGACAGGAACTTATAAATAAAGCCCTACCATCCCAGGACAGAGCACTTGGGTAAAAAAGGAGGTTATGAGTTCTGCTGCAGCAGACTTAAACATACCTGCCCAGCAGCTCTGAACAGAACAATGAAGCTCACAGCTCAGAACTTGAGCTCCTATAAGGGACAGACTGTCTCCTCAAGCAGCTCCCCAGGCCCCATATAACCAAAGAGACACCTCATAAAGGAGAGCTCAGGCTGACGTCTGGCGGGTATCCTTCTGGGACAAAGATAACAGAAGAAACTGGCAGCAACCCTGACTGTTCTGTAGACATTGCAGGTGATCCCCCAGGCAAGCAGGGTCTGGAGTGGACCTCCAGCAGTCCTACAGCATGGGTCCTGACTGTTGGATGGAAAACTAAGAAACAGAAAGAAATAACTTCATCAGCAACAAAAAGGACGTCCACTCAGAGACCCCATCTGAAAGTCTCCAATCACAAAGACCACAGGTAGATAAATCCACAAAGATGGGAAGAAACCAGCGCAAAAAGGATGGAAACACCCACAACCAGAACACCTCTCCTCCTTCAAGGGATCACAACTCCTCACCAGAAAGGGAACAAGGCTGGATGGAGAATGAATCTGATGAATTGACAGAAACAGGCTTCAGAAGGTGGGTAATAACAAACTTCTCTGAGCTAAAAGATCATGTTCTAACCCAATGCAAAGAAACCAAGAACCTTGAAAAAAGGTTTGACGAAATGCTAACGAGAATAAACAGCTAAGAGAGGAATATAACTGAATTAATGGAGCTGAAAACCACAACACGAGAACTTTGCGAAGCATACACAAGTTTCAATAGCCAAATCGACCAAGCAGAAGAAAGGATATCAGAGACTGAAGATCAACTCAATGAAATAAAATGAGAAGGCAAGATTAGAGAAAAAGGAGTGAAAAGAAATTAACAAAGCCTCCAAGAAATATGCGATTATGTGAAAAGACCTAATCTAGGTTTGATAGGTATACCTGAATGTGACGGACAGAATGAATCCAAGCTGGAAAATACTCTTCAGGATATTATCCAGGAAAACTTCCCCAACCTAGCAAAGCAGGCCAACATTCAAGTCCAGGAAATACAGAGAACACCACAAAGATAGTCCTCAAGAACAACCCCAAAGCACATAATTGTCAGATTCACCAAGGTTGAAATGAAGGAAAAAATGCTAAGGGCAGTCAGAGAGAAAGGTCGGGTTACCCACAAAGAGGAGCCCATCAGACTCACAGCTGATCTCTCAGCAGAAACTCTACAAGCCAGAAGAGAGTGGGGGCCAATATTCAACATCCTTAAAGAAAATAATCTGCAACCTAGAATTTCATATCCAGCCAAACTAAACTTCATAAGTGAAGAAGAAATAAAATCCTTTATGAACAAGCAATTCCTCAGAGATTTCATCATCACCAGGCCAGCTTTACAAGAGCTCCTGAAAGAAGCACTAAACAAGGAACAGAACAACCAGTACCAGCCACTCCAAAAATGTACCAAATGGTAAAGAGCATTGACATAATGAAGAAACTGCATCTACTAATGGGCAAAACAACCAGCTAGCATCAAAATGGCAGGATCAAATTCACACGTAACAATATTAATCCTAAATGTAAATGGGCTAAAGGCCCCAATCAAAAGACATAGACTGGCAAATTGGATAAAAAGTCAACACCCGTCAGTGTGCTGTATCCAGGAAACCTATCTCACATGCAAGGATACACATAGGCTCAAAATAAAGTAATGGAAAAAGATCTACCAAGCAAATGGAGAGCAAAAAACAGCAGGAGTTGCAATCCTAGTGTCTGATAAAATAGATTTTAAATCAACAAAGATCAAAAGAGACAAAGAAGGGCATTACATAATGGTAAAAGGATCAACGCATCAAGAAGAGCTAACGATCCTAAATATATACACACCTAATACAGGAGCACCCAGATACATAAAGCAAGTTCTTAATGACCAACAAAGAGACTTAGATTCCCATATAATAATAGTAGGAGACTTTAGCACTCGACTGTCAGTATTAGATCAACGAGACAGGAAATTAACAAGGACATCCAGGACTTGAACTCAGATCTGGACCAAGCAAATGTAATAGACATTTACAGAACTCTCCACCCCAAATCCACAGAATATACAATCTTCTCAGCACCATATCACACCTACTCTAAAATTGACCACATAATTGGAAGTAAATCACTCCTCAGCAAATGCAAAAGAACGGAAATCATAACAAATGGTCTCTCAGACCACAGTGCAATCAAATTAGAACTCAGGATTCAGAAACTAACTCAGAACCACACAACTTCATGGAAACTGAACAACTGGCTCTTGAATGTTGATGGATAAACAATGAAATGAAGGCAGAAATAAAGATGTTCTTCGAAAACAACGAGAGTGAAGACACAACATACCAGAATCTCTGAGACACATTTAAAGCAGTGTCTAGAGGAAAATTTATAGCAATAAATGCCCACACGAGAAGCAAGAAAATATCTAAAATCAACACCTATCATCAAAATTGAAAGAGCTAGAGGAGCAAGATAAAAAAAAAACTCAAAAGCTAGCAGAAGACAAGAAATAACTAAGATCAGAGCAGAACTGAAGGAGATAGAGACACAAAAAACCCTTCAAAAAATCAATAAATACAGGAGCTGGTTTTTTGAAAAGATCAACAAAATAGACCACTAGCCAGATAAAAAAGAAAGAGAGAATAATCAAATATATGTAATAAAAAAAGATAAAGGGGACATCACCACAGATTCCACAGAAATACAAACCACCATCAGAGATTACTACAAACAACTCTATGCACATAAACCAGTAAACCTGGAAGAAATGGATAAATTCCTGGACACTTACACCTTCCCAAGGCTAAACCAGGAAGAAGTCAAAACCCTGAATAGACCAATAACAAGGGCTGAAGTTGAGGCAGCAATTAATAGCCTACCACCCAAAAAAAGCCCAGGTTCAGATGGGTTTACAGCCGAATTCTACCAGACATACAAAGAGGAGCTGGTATCACTCCTTCTGAAACTATTCCAAACAATCCAAAAAGAGGGAATCCTCCCCATATCATTTTATGAGACCAACATCATCCTGATACAAAAACCCAACAGAGACTCAACAAGAAATGAAAATTTCAGGACAATATCCATGATGAATATAGATGCAAAAATCTTCAATAAAATACTGGCAAATCGATTGCAACAGTGCATCAAAAAGCTTATCCATAACAATCAAGTAGGCTTCATCCCGGGGATGTAAGGGTGGTTCAGTATATGCAAGTTTATAAACACAATTCACCACATAAACAGAACCAAAGATAAAAACCAATAGATGCAGAGAAGGCCTTCAACAAAATTTAACAGCACTTTATGCTAAAAACTCTCAAAAAACTAGGTATTGATGGAACGTATCTCAAAATAATAAAAGCTGTTTATGACAAACCCACAGCCAATATCATACTGAATGGACAAAAACTGGAAGCATTCTCTTTGAAATCTGGCACTAGACAAGGATGCCCTCTCTCACCACTCCTATTCAATATAGTATTGGAAGTTCTAGCCAGAGCAATTAGGCAAGAAAAGGAAAAAAAGGTATTCATTTAGGAAAGAAGGAAGTCAAATTGTCTCTATTTGCAGATGACATGATTGTATATTCAGAAGACCCTATCATCTCAACCTCAAATCTCCAGAAACTGATAAGCAACTTTAGCAAAGTCTCAGGATATAAAATCAATGTGCAGAAATCACAAGCATTCCTATACACCAATAACAGACTTAAAGAGAGCCAAATCAAGAATGAACTGCCATTCACAATTGCTACAGAGAGAATAAAATACCTAGGAGTACAACTAACAAAAGATGTAAAGGACCTCTTCAAGGAGAACTACAAACCACTGCTCAATGAAATAAGAGAGGACACAAACAGATGGAGAAACATTCCATGCTCACGGTTAGGAAGAATCAATATTGTGAAAATGGCCATACCGCCCAAAGTAATTTATAGATTCAATGCTATCCCCATCAATCTACCAATGACCTTCTTCATAGAACTGGAAAAAACCACCTTAAATTTCATACGGAACCAAAAGAGAGCCCACATAGCCAAGTTAATCCTAAGTAAAAAGAACAAAGCTGGAGGCATCATGCTACCTGAGTTGAAACTATACTACAAGGCTACAGTAATCAAAATAGCATGGTACTGGTACCAAAACAGAGATATAGACAAATGGAACAGAACAGAGGCCTCACAGGCAATGCCACACATCTACAACCATCTGATCTTTGACAAACCTCACAAAAACAAGCAATGGGGAAAGGATTCCCTGTTTGATAAATGATCTTTTCAAAAGACTACTAGCCATGTGCAGAAAGCAGAAACTGGACCCCTTCCTGACACCTTACACTAAAATTAACTCCAGATGGATTCAAGACTTAAACATAAGACCTAACATCATAAAAACCCTAGAAGAAAATCTAGGCAAAACCATTCAGGACATAGGCGTAGGCAAGGACTTCATGACCAAAACACCAAAAGCATTGGCAACAAAAGCCAAAATAGACAAATGGGACCTAATCAAACTCCACAGCTTCTGCACAGCAAAAGAAACAGTCATTAGAGTGAATCG
>PVKV010010610.1:6372-74921 GCA_004027835.1 Alouatta palliata | reverse complement strand
CGTCTCTACTAAAAATATAAAAATTAGCTGGGCATGGTGGCACGTGCCTGTAGTCCCAGCTACTCGGGAGGCTGAGGCAGGAGAACTGCTTGAACCCAGGAGGCGGAGGTTGCGGTGAGCCGAGATCGCGCCATTGCACTCCAGCCTGGGTAACAAGAGCGAAACTCTGTCTCAAAAAAAAAAAAAAAAAAAAAAAAAAGTTGAGGAGTAGGGACTGTTTCTTAACTCGTTTTATGAAGCCAGCTTCAGCCTGATACCAAAACCTGACAGAGACACACGAAAAAAGAAAACTTCAGGCCAATATCCATGATGAACATAGATGCAAAAATCTTCAACAAAATACTAACAAACTGAATCCAGCAGCACATGAAAAAGTTAATACACCATGATCAAGTAGGCTTTATTCCTGGGGTGCACAGCTGGATCAACATATGCAAATCAATGAATGTGATTCACCACATAAATAGAACTAAAGACAAAACCATATGATCATCTCAATAGAAACAGGAAAATTGTTTGATAAAATCTGAAATCCCTTCATGATAAAAACCATCAACAGACTAGGAATCAAAGGAACATCCCTCAAAATATTAACAGCCATCTATGATGAGTCTACAGCCAACGTCATACTGAATGGGCAGAGCTGGACTCATTCCCCTTGAGAACTGGCACAAGACAAGGCTGCCCTCTCTCACCAAGATAGACAACATTCTAGGCCATAAAACACCTTACCAAATTGAAAGGAATAGAAATCACTCAATGTCTGTTTTCACATAACTATGGAATTAAACTAGAAATTGATAACAGAAAGATAACTGGAAAATCCAAAAACACATGAAGATTAAACAAAAGGTAGTACTCACACAACACACATTCTTTTTCTCTAATAGAAAGAATAGACAAAATAGTAGGCAAAAAAAAATAAGACAAAGCATATTGGTCTTCAGCAACCCCTTAGCAGTTCATTGCCTAAAAGAGTTTAGGCAGTAACAGTCCTTCTCATCTAGTGATCTCATAAATTTTCCTTCTTTCAACGAAAACAGATATTGTGGTAAAATATTTATCAAATACTTAATATTTGTCAGCCCCGGTGCTAAGACTCTCACTTGCATCACTTTATGTAACCATAACAACATCTCCAATAATGACTAGATGTCATTATTCCTGTTTTCCAGATGGAAAAGAGAGGTAGAAGAGGCTAGTATCAGTGTCAGTTTCTGGTTTATAGCAAGTTCTCAATAAGCAATAGCTACTATTATTGTTATTTTTATTGGTTTCTTATTGTGGACATACCCCTAGGGAGGTATAGAGAAAGCGCTTTTATAGTTCAGAGAATATGGTGATGAACTACCATGAGCAGTCATTGTGCTGTAGATAAAAATTAGCAAGTCTTCATTCTGTGTGTGTGTGTGTGTGTGTGTGTGTGTGTGTGTGTGTGTGTATGCCTGTTTATAAGAGAAATAAGGCAAAATGTCATAACAATTATCATAGAGGCACAGAGGAGGAAATCAATTCCATGAAGGAGGTAGCATGTGAAGTGAGCTTGCAAAGAGAGTTAGGATTTACTCTGTATACAAAGGCAGAGTGCAGGGGACATTTGGGGAATGGCGGACTTTCTGGTGGCTGTGCTTTCCTGTTTCTTCCAACATTTGGTGCTAGTTTTAAGCTCTGGTCCCTCCCAGCTTCAGGACTCTTAAGATGACATCCCCTCGACCCCCTCTTCACTTATTTCCAACTTACTTTCATTTTGACCCAGTTGCCATAATCTAAACTCTCAGTTTTGTAATCTTGTCTTAAATTCTTCCTCTGGTCTTTTGGACTTTCTTTTTGTTCTTGGCAATTCTGACAACATAGCGTCTGCTGTTTCCCCAGAGTCTTGGCTCATGTCTCTGGCCTTCATTACCAGCTTCTGCCTTGAGTCAGTAGAAACCTCTAATCTTTAATTTCAGTTCTTCCCCTTCTCTTTCCCTGTCTCTCTTCTCATTTGCTGCCTCTGGCTCCCTACCAAACATACAAACTATTTTGATGGATGCAGGAGAACAAAATAGAATAACAAATTTTACCTCCATTTCAGATTTTGACATGATTCGAAGCAGTTTTCCCACTCCCACTTCTTCTTCAAGCCAAAGATCTTCAATCATTAATTTTCCCACTGCATGTTTTGCAGCTACATTATCATCAACCTTATTGTCCTCTGGATGACTCTAGTTTCCCTCCAACATCTGCCCTCCAAACCTGAAGCTTTCAAATGAGATCAAGTTAAAATTCACATATCTGAGTCACTTAACTAACTCTAAAAAAAACCTACCCTCCTAAAAATGAACAAAATTTTGAGAAGGCAGTAATTCACACTTCAAGTAGGGAAGGTAATATATTCAATCCATCCTTGGATGCCCATTTTTCAGCATGGTCACTTGAAATTTTGGAGATTACATAAAGAAGTGGTATTTTTTAGTTAGGAAACCCTAGGGTCATTACAAAGACGTATGGGAGGTTATCAATACTTAATGACTCAATATATTGCTTTAATGGAAACCTTCGGTTACTTCTTTTGGTTTTTGTTTTTCTATCTCCTCTCTTCCTGTCTCTTTGTCTCGCTCTATCTCTCTTTTTTTTTTTCTCTTGCCTTTTCTCTCTTGCTTTAGTTATTCTAAATTATTTTCCTACAGGAATTAGTTTCTAGACTCCAAATGGAATTTTAAAAGAATATGAATTTTTTTTCCCTTTTACTTAGGAGGGAATATTGTTGCTACTCCTTCCATCTACCTTTGACATTCATGCTAGAGTTCATCCTTAGTCAAGTCATGGATGTGCCAGAGACTTAATATCCTTAGAACCAGCCCTTAACCAACTACAGACTTACTCACCCTTTAGTTGTGGTAACTATGAGGCATAGTCTTCAGTGTCTTCCAGAATTCAGTGGATTTAGTTCCAGTTCCCCACAGTGATATTGGCATGATAACCCACTTTATTGGCTTCCTTCCTTTCTCTTTCTCAAGTATACACTCTATAACTGGCATTTTCCTGAGATAATCTTCCAAATAAACTCCTGAATTCTTGATTAAGGGTCTGCTTTCAGGGGACAACCCAAACCAAGACAATATTTTCTATGGATTTTCCATGTCTCACAAAGATAAGATGTTATGTGTGGGTTTAGCTCATTTCTTCCTTCACACTTTACATGTACATCTAAAATTGTGGTGTTCAGGTTATTTATAATCAATTTTCTTTGATTTATTACTTTTTAAAAATTGAAAATGAAAAATATTATCCAAAAATTACATCTTTAGTCTATTTAATAAATTCTTTCATACTATGGCCTCAGGGCATACTCAAAATTAAACATGGTGCTTGCCTTTCAAGAGGCTTTCAGGCCAACAAGATTTGGATTTCTCAAGGCAATAAATGCATTGTCTTTAATCAAGAGTCATTTGATGGGATAGCACAGTAGTTTTATGATCAATGAGAATATCTGGGGTATGCTGTCCCACATTTGTTCATTGTACACCGTTTGAGAACTTCCTGTTTGGCAGCACAATGAAAATGCTCTGTGATGTAATTTGGATGTGTGCCCTCTCCAAATCTCATATTGAAATGTGACTTCCAATGTTGGAGGTGGGGCCTGGTGGGGGTATTGGATCATGGTGGGAGGTACTGGATCATAAGCCTCATGAACAGCTTAGCACCATCCCCTTGGTGATAAGTGAATTCTTGCTCAGTTAGTTCATGTGAGATCTGGTTGTTTAAAAGTCTGGAACCTCCCCTGCCTCACTCTCTTGCTCCTGCTCTCGTCATGTGACCTGCCAGCTCCCCATGGCGTGTTGCCATGATTGTAAGACTCTAGAGGCCCTCACCAGAAGCTGAGCAGATGTAGAACTATGAGACAATTAAACCTCTTTTTAAAAAATGTAAATTACCCAACCTCAGGTATTCATTTATAGTGATACAAGAACAGGCTAATTCATTCTATCTCCCTTAATCGTGATCTCAGTTTCAAAAATCAATGCATTTTTGACTAACCAAAATAAAGATCAGGCTGGGCACTGTGACTCATACCTGTAATCCCAGCACTTTGAGAGACTGAGGCCAGTGGATCACTTGAGGTCATGAGTTTGAGACCAGCCTGGCCAACATAGTGAAACCCTGTCTCTACTACAGAAACAAAAACAAAATTAGCTGGGCATGGCGGCATGCACCTGTAGTCTCAGCTACCTGGGAGGCTGAGTCAGGAAAACTGCTTGAACCAGGGAGGCGGAGACTACAATGAGCAGAGATTGTGCCAATGCACTACAGCCTGGGCAACAGAGTAAGAAGCCATCTAAAAAACAAAAAGTGAAATAAATATCAGTGCAAGGGAAAAGCTAGTCCATTTTATGATGATTTCCCACATTTAAAGAGAAGATCAGATAAAATGGCCAGAATGTCAAAATCCTAGAAGATAGTAAAGGAAATTTGGCTTTAGATTGTTTAAAAGTAACACGTGGGGCATTTTTGCCTGCAGTAGAAAACACATAAACAAGGCACGTAACTGGTTAATGAATAAACAACTTTCATTGTAGCCAGGGACCAGGAAGCAGCAGTTTGTTTGGCAGTAAGTTTTTGAGAAATCAACTTGTGGACTGACAGCTGCATTATTCAGTATGAAAAGAATTTTCATGGAAAGCAAACACTCATATATTTGTCCGCATTTGAAAACTGTTTTTGTTAGCGAAATAGTTTATTAACATTCCTCTAGAGAAAAGCATGCTATGCAAACTTCAAGAGTCAGACTTGTATTGCAAACTTCTTAAAAACATGCTCAAATGATGAAGATTAATCACCTTCACTCAATGACACCAAGACAAAAGTGAGGCAAAGAAGAAAGCAGGAGGGGGAAGAGAAGGAAAATCCAAGGGAAATTGAAGTTCACTATCACCTGACCTACCCATCTCATTTTATAGTGTTGCCTTTCCTCACTACTCTTTACTGCCCTAGATACCCCTAAAAACTTTCCAATCCAAATGCAGACCTATATGCTGTAGGAATAATGCTAAGAACCCAAACCTCACCCTTGGAAATGCAAGACTTTCAGTGCTGTGGGCATGTCATGATAGTTACCAAGCCTCCTACATAAGAGTTGTACCTGGGAGAACTGAGGCTCTTAGAGTCCCTGTGGGGGAAAAAATTGAGCTAATGTACATGACAAATGAATATTCATGAGGGATATTTTGGACAGGTTGATGGGCAAAGCTAAAGGGAGATAACTAATGTACTTAATGCTACTGAATTATACACTTAAAATGGTTAAAATGGTAAATTTTGTTATATATATTTTACCACAATAAAAGTATTTTAAAAAGCCATTTACAGAGTAATTTTGTGTTTACTGAATCTGATAAAAAAAATCAGGTCTTACATCTTTGTTGGTTTTAGGTTTTTCCTTGTGTCCTTGTTCTGTGGATTCATTTCTGTTGGATTTGTACAAAAGTATTGGTCCACAGCAGATGAAAACTTAAAAGCAAAACAAACCAACAAAGCTAACCTGGAACTTCAGCACAGATACTTGGAGACACATTGTTCTATGGAATAAATTGTGTCCCCCATTAAGTTGATATGTTGAAGCCCTAACACCCAGTGTTGCTGCATTTGGAGTAAGGAAGTAATTAAGGTTAAATGAGGTCATAAGGGTGAAGTCCTGATTCTATAGGATTAGTCTTCCTATAAGAGGAGACTCCAGAGTGCCTATGTGCTCTCTCTCTTTACTTCTCCCTCTCTCTCATTCTGAAAGGATGCCTATACTTTGCTTAAGTTTTCTATTTTAAGTGTTGATGCCCATACTCAATGACTTGGCAGTCCTGAGCATCTTCCCCCTCCCATTAGTTATCTGCAAAGGATACAATGAGAAGGTGGTAGTCTACAAGGCAAGAAGAGAGCCCTGACCTCAACAGAAACCTAATTGGCTAGCACCTTGACCTTGGACTCCCCAGTCTCTAGAACTGTGAGAAAATAAATGTCTGTCCTTTAAGCCACCAAGATGGTGGTATTTTCTTATGGCAGCCCAGCATAACACACGCTGGCTTATATGATAATTGTGATATCACTGCTGCTGTCCTGTGATTTGCCTTCAACTCAAGAAAGCCATGTTGGAGATTGTGTGTGACAGAATAAAAGAGCAGCTCTTTTCTGTAAGATTGAAAAAAAGTGTCTCTGAAGTGAAGTGTTTTCATGATGTCTTGGATTTTAACTTCAGTTTTCATGGAGGGAAATAACTAGGATAAATTGAGAATATTCACAATGTTTTAAATAGGGAGACGTATGCTGTTGAATAATAATGCCAATACTAACTCGATGATAACAAATTGTAGTTTTTAAGAAGGCTTGTGACCCTAATTTGAACCAGAGTTCATAGAGGTTAAAACAGTGATCTTTTATTTAGGCTGAATGGAAACCAAAATTGTTATTGAAAAATTGGCTGCAATTCTAGGGTAAAACATTTGTTATTACCTATCACAATGACAGAATAAAAGAACTTCTATTTTGATCAAAAGACTTGGGTAATAAAAAGAGATTTAATTTAACTCTACACTTTGTGTATTTGATACAAAATTGAATGTGAAAGTTCCTTCTTTTGGAGTGATTTTGTAGTGACACATTCAAACCTAAGAGAATTGAGACCCTGGTGGCCCATGGAAATAAAAACATATAATTCTTTGTCTGTGAGGTACCATCAGAGTATGCTGAGTTGCTTCAAGGTTTTGAATTTTGTCCATTAGTTTCTCCTTCTAGCTTGATCCTTCCTGTGACTTGTCACAAGCATTTATAAGACTTGGTCTAGGATCAGGGGTAGAGTCTGCAGACAGGATATCATGTCTCTGTTGAATAGCATTCAATTGTGTGTATGTATATACTATAATTTATGTATCCAATCTACCACTGGTGAATCTTTATATTGATTTCTTTATTCCTTTATTTATTGCTAATGCAAACACAATTCTATTCATATGATTATAAATGTGTCTTACTGCACATGTACAAGAGTTTTCTAGGGTATGTTTCTAGAAATATAATAAATTGGTAGTGGTACATTATATGCATGTTTACTTTTAGTAGATAATGCTGAAGAGTTTTCTAAAGTGGATGTTCAATAGAATGACCATTAATTCTTATTACTAATCTGTAAATTATCTTAGATTTCTTTTTGGTTTTTGTAACTTTACAGTAAGTCTTAAAATTAGATAGTGGGAGTCCTCCAACTTTGCTCTTTTTCAAAATTGCTTGCCTATTCTAGATCTACGCATTTCCTCATAAACTTTAATCAGTGGGCGAAGGGTATGAATAGAGACTTTTCAAAAGAGGACATATATGAGGCCAACAAACATATGAAAAAATGCTCATCATCACTGGTCATTAGAGAAATGCAAATCAAAACCATACTGAGAATGGCGATCATTAAAAAATCTGGAGACAACAGATGCTGGAGAGGATGTGGAGAAACAGGAACACTCTTACACAGTTGGTGGGAGTGTACATTAGTTCAACCATTGTGGAAGACAGTGTGGCAATTTCTCAAGGATCTAGAAATAGAAATTCCATTTGACCCAGCAATCCCACTATTGGGTATATACCCAAAGAACTATAAATTGTTCTACTATAAAGACACATGCACACGTATGTTCATTGCAGCCCTGTGTACAATAGCAAAGACCTGAAACCAACCCAAATGGCCATCAATGATAGACTGGACAAAGAAAATATGGTACATATACACCATGGAATACTATGCAGCCATAAAAAACGATGAGTTCGTGTCCTTTGTAGGGACTTGGATGAATTTGGAAACCATCATTCTCAGCAAACTGATCCAAGAACAGAAAGCCAAGCACCGTATGTTCTCACTCATAGGTGGGTGTTGAACGAGAACACGTGGACTCAGGGAGAGGAGCATCACACATAGGGGACAGTTGGGGGGTATAGGGGAGAGACAACGGGGAGTGGGGAGGGAGGGGAGGGTGGGGAGGGATAACATGGGGAGAAATGCCAGATATAGTATGTACCTAAAGTAAAATAAATTTAAAAAAAAGAATTAGCTTATTAATTTCTACAAAAAGATTGCTGAAGTTTTGATAATTGTTTTAATACATTTATAGATTCATTGGGGGTAAATTAAGATCTGAATATTTTATCTTGTACACACTATAAATGGGATATATTCTATTTGCACTTCGATTAACTTACTGGGAAAACAAACAAACAAACAAACAAACAAAAATCCCAGTGTTTTCCTCAATTTGTGGCAAAGATGTGCACCTTGTGAGAGTCTATTTGGTTCTGAAAATCCCAGGGTACTTCTTGAGGGCTAAGAAAGTATGAGTGCTGGGCTTTCTCTTCCACCGTCTACACTATATAGTTATATTGGCAACTTGGAACTAAAAAAGGACCAGAGTTAAGGATTTGTACCTACACTGCATGCTGGCTTAGATTTCCTTTCCACAGACTTGCGAGGTTCAATTAAAATAAATTTGAGTGTCATGAAGAGCCTCTTAGCACTAATCTTACCCAGAACAATTCATTCTGTCCTTCATATACAATAATGCTACAAAATACCCACTCTCAGTGAAGCAGGTGGCAAAAAATGTGCAGTGTCTATCTGGATGTGGTTTTCCATCTCTTAAAGTGCAGAAGACAGGAACTTGGAAATAAGTCTCGTTTGGATGTTTGGTTGAATTCAGTGTCATTTACCACTGGGAACACACTGATCTCCCACTCAGTGGCAAATTTTAGGACACCAATCAAATTTTTCCACGAGAAGGGCCTAATTGCAAATTATTGAAATGTCAGTAGGAGCACAGCTCAGCAATCATTCATTGATGTTATTGTTTGTATCGCGTCCAACCGGCAGTGACACAATAGCTGCTTGTTTACTTTCTGCCCTTGTTCTTTATCTGAACCTAACAAGCATTAGTCTTTAACTTTACTCCAAGTAGAAATTGTTCAAGTAGCAAAGATTCAACCCATCTTTTATAATGTAGCAGGTTTCAGCCTGGAGCTATTTTCTCATAAATAAGAGGAAGGCTTTTGTTTTATAGATAGGAAAGGTGCTATTCAATCCACACTAAAAGTTGTATCATTCTAGGAAGAGCAAAAAATGAGTAAGGGACTAGATATATTTGAGAATCCTCATGTGTCTGCAATCGTGCTATGTGCTGGGGATACACCAGTAAATAAGACAGATACAGCCTTCCTCTCCTTCCAGAACTTATAGGTCATGAGGAAAATAGACAATGAACAAATGTGAGGGAGTCTAAAAGGGAAATTTAGGGTGTTTACCAAATAGTTCATAGGAAGTGGTAAGTCCCATAGTCTCCTCTAGCTTTGGCCACACTAATTAGCACCTAAACTCATTGCACTAGTCAAGTGCCTAGGTTTAAGTCATCGTAACCAACTTACCGGACTACCTAAGGCAAGTCACTTAAGTTGTACTAGCCTCAGCTCTTTCCTCTATAACATAAGAGAAAATGCTTTCTGATCTATGAAGCACATATGCTAATGTAAAACCACATGATTTCTAGTCAGAGGTGTAACATTGAATAGGTTATGGACCATCAAGTCAAAATAAAGGCATGTGGCTTTCTCCCAGTCCAAAGTTGCTACATGAGGGCTATCTGCTGTGAGGTAGGAAGGGATACTGAGCCATTGAGTTTATGGATACAGCCTGAAATATCTCAGTCTTGGCTTTAGAATAGGATCACCAAGGGAGCCTTTAAAAAATTCTAATGCCCAGTTATACCTCAGATTAATTAAATCAGAGCCTATGGGACTGGGCCCCAGATAATAGTATTTTCCAAAATCTAAGTAATTCTAATCTGCAGCCAGAGTTGGAGAATCTGTCCTATGAGTAACAAAGTTCTTTATCTCTGACTGAGGGGTGTTGTGTCTTCTGCCAGCATCCATGAAACTGTGGCTTACCGACTTGTCAGTTTGCAAGCAAGGTGAAATCTCAGACCCTGAACAGCTCTTGATAAGATGCTAAAAGAGAGGCTTTCATTGATTTCTGATGTTTCCTTTTAGTGACTAGAGCCCCATTAGAATTATAGTCAGGTGGCCAGACATGGTGGCTTGCTCCTGTAATCTCAACACTTTGGGAGGCAAAGATGGGCGGATCACTTGAGGCCAGGAGTTCATGACCAGCTTGGCCAACATGACAAAAACCCCATCTCTACTAAAAATACAAAAATTAGTTGGGTATAGTGGTGTGAGCTTGTAGTCCCAGCTACTCGGGAGGTTGAGGCAGGAGAATTTGCTTAAACCTGGGAGGTGGAGGTTGCAGTGAATCAAGATTGCACCACTGCACTCCAGCCTGGGCAAAAGAGCAAGACTCTGATAAAAAAAAAAAAATATATGTATATATATATATATATATATATATATATATATATATACACACTCAGGTATTTCATTCCCCCTTTATTGACTATACAAAAGGAGAAGCTTATTTTAATGGTAAACTGGAGGACTGAGGCTTGCCCATGGCCCAGCTCCATCCCAGTTTCTCTCTTGGGGGCTTGTTTTGAGCAGGGAGTGGGAATTCTCCTTTTTCCCACAGGAAATTAATTTCCTGATCACGCCTACAGTGAGTGGAAAAATCTATCTGCTTCTTAGGTTCATTTAGCAAGCCTTTTGGCTGCTTCAAGCTGATCTCTATCATTAATAAAAGTGATATTTGGGTTTCTAATGGTTTTTTCTTTATTATTCATAGCATAGCAAACAGCATGGGCTTCATGTTTGTGTTGGTTCCTTTTGCCCCAAAAATATTATTGGTGGATCATGAAACAGCCTAGGTGAATGCTGCACATGCAGTAGGCTTATATCACAGATGAAAAACATCAAGTTTGGGAACTCCTATTTTTTATGATGGACTGCAAGCAAACTTGCTTCACCTTTGCCCCAGAGAGAGAGATAGAGAGAGAGAGAGAGAGAGAGAGAGAGAGAGACAGTCTCTTTATTATACTACTTAGGAAACAAAGCTACTCCTTCCTCCAGAGAGACAGTACCTTCATCTTCTAAGGCTGTTGACTATACAATCCTCCTTGAAAAGATAGTCCGGGAAAAGGGTTGTCAGTGTCTCCACCTGCAAAGTGTAGAGAAATATGAGAGACCCATGGGGAACTGTCTCAACACATCTGCAGATGATTATGTTCATTTGGATTTAAATTTAACCCTGTGAAGCAAAACTGGGGGTAAGACTATGACTACTGTGGTAGCTTTTTAAAAAAAAATCTAATTTGAGGCACATTGGATCTCCTTGATATCTGACAGCCTCCAACCCAAGATATTTATCTTATAGCTGTCAAAGGTTTAGTTTTCTGGGAAGCAGATTCTACATGAAATTTAGGGTGCAGGATATTTTTAAAGGGGTGCTGTTGGGATCAACACCTGTGGAAAAAAAGGGAAGGAAAGGGACGGGAAAAAAAGGAAACAGAATTGGGCAAGGGGGAAGGTGACCTGCCACGCAGAACCAACCAGAGACTTGGCTTACCTAACCATGAGTTTTAGTACTAAGATGGCCCTTCAGGATTGTTTCCAATTGGGTCAAGGTGGCCAGATCCTGATATGATGCATAAATCCATTATTGTCTGAGTGTAGTCCTGGGAAGTGCATGACCTTGGGCAACGGGATTGTCTGTAGCCAAGGAAATTCCTGAAGAGAATGACAACTGAAGACTGTCTGCTGGTCTCCAGAAACTGGATAAGTCCTTCCTTGAAGTAGAGTCTGGGTTATACATCTTCCAGTATTTACCATGATGTAAATGTTGGAAAACAGCACTGAATTCACTGATTAATGGTGGTCATTTCTCTTACAGTAACATTTCTAAGTTTATGGACAGTTGACTGGACATTATATTACACAGTTATGAATGTCTTATTAGTCTGGCAAAATCCAGAAGGAACTTAATGAGCTGACTGTGTGGCAGGTGGCAGCTCAGGACACTGTTCTGCTAGGAGGGCCCATGCTTGGAGGCCTACCATTTAGAAACTGGATGAGTGGTAGGACTGTGCCAAACCTCAGAGTGGCCCATTTTTCCCATGGATTTGAGATTCCGTGACTAATTTAATGCAGAACAGAATGAAACCAGTGGGTAAAACCAAAAGCAACTATCGCTTAGGCTGGAGTTGTAGTGTTTAGTTTTTCTTCTGATATTTTCTGCCTCTTCGAGTGAAAAAATATCTGGGTCAGGGGACGGTGGTGGTAGCTGATACCTGGCAATCCACATAATTATCATTTTTATCCCATTTAGCTTCACCATTCTTACCATGGCTTTCCCGTGCTGTTGTTTGCATGTCTGTATGGTTGATGTGCAACAAATACACATTGGTTGTATGAATTATAATAAATCTCTTATTTTTATCTTCATGCAGGAAAACTCTACTCTTGCTCCATTATAAGCATCTGGTATGCCTATGTAAGTAGAAAACAATTCCACAAAGAGAGTTTCTGGTGATGCTAAATAATGCTGGGGGATTTTTTTCTGGAGTTGTATTATTAGATACCTAACACATAGCTGTGCATAAGCTACTTGCATGTTGTATCTTAACTCCTTACAACAGCTCTGCAAAGTAAATAGCACTGCTGACATATTCTAAATGAGGTTGTTATCTGTCTTTGGTCACGAGGCTTGATCGGAATGATATGATGACATATTCTAGTCCAACAACAGATGTCTATGAAATACAGCTTTATTTTATATCGACAGCTTTATTTCTATTATGAGACTTAGAGTCTACTGGGTGGTGAAAAAATGTAATCTCAGTTACTTTGGAGGTTCTCCCTCTTCCCAAGCACGTGTCGTGTTTTAGTGGAAGACAGTGCTGGATGACAGTAAAGGCACTGTTGAGGAAGGAAGCATGATCCTCCATGTAATCGTCTATTCCTGCTGGATCTGCTGAGATATGCTTTTGTCTCCGTGGTTTTTAGTCGTTAGTCCATACAAGATGCCCCATTTCATTCCGTAGTCTTTCCAGGAGTCCTAGCTCTCAATGCCGTATTTCAACTGCTCTTGGTTACCAAGAAAACATTCTATTTGTCTTGTAGCATCTGCCTGGACACCCCATGCAAACTTCTTTACTCTAGGGTCTTGCCACTTTATCTGCTTTTGCCTGGGAAAGGAGGGCAAGAGTCCCTTTGCTCTCAGACTCCCCCAAATTGTCTTCTGGTTTCCGTCCTCCCTCTTCCTCCAATTGTCCCTCAGGGAAGGGCAGGTACAGAACTTAGAGACATTCTGCTTTCCAGAGAACAATGCCAGTCCCAATCTATAAGCTGTATTTGCTTCCTTATTGTTGCTTTCCTTATTAATGTCCCAAGGAATTGATAAAGAATCTTTTATTTTTTAAACATTACTTGTTGAGGTATAATTTACAGACATTAAAATGCACAGATCTTAAGTATACAATTCAATAAGCTTTGGCCAGTGTTTACAGTTGTGTAACTCATATTACAATATAGAACATTTCCATCACTCTCATTTTTTCATGCTTCTTTCCAGTTGATCCCTGTCCCCAACCACTTTTCTTATTTGTATCAGTATATGTTAGTTTTGACTAGGTTTGTAACTTCATGTCAGTGGAATCACATAATATGTACTCTTGTATCTGGCTTTTTTCACTCAGCATCAGGTTTCTGAGATCCCAGAAGTATTTTTAATTTCATTGTTAGCTACCATGCTTTATCTATTTCGTGAAGCCCCTCAAAGCTGCTTAGGACTCTACAGCCCCAAAGCCTGAACTTTTAAAATTCAAAAGCTGTTCTTTGCTCTTTTTCTATATCAATCATCTCTTCCCTTTGACTAAAATTTATCCATTTAAGCAGGTAAAGGTCAAGAAGTACCAGGAAATGCAGAGGGAACCTTGTCTATAGCTCCAAAATTAATCCCAGCGCAGACTTAAGAGCAGAGTCAGGAGTTCAGTTTATAACTTTCTGACCCTGGAACATCTGCTCTTCACAATTGCCCCAACGTTTTCCTGAAACATTTAAAAATTGACTGCTAAGAAGAGGGAGAAAAGTGGAGAGTTACACTGAAACACAAGTTGCTGTTCACTGGAGAAAAGTGTTTATTTTTCCTCATGGATAGTCTTCAGAAGGCTTAATCTCACCAATTAGAACCTTCACAAATGATCTTTTTTTGTTGTTTAGTGCCCATTGACTTGCACCAATGCTAGCTTATCTAAGGCTTTAGTCCAAAACATTTTTTGCCACTTGCCTCCAGTGAACAGCAACCTGTATTTCAATGTAACTCTCCAGATAGTTGGTGGCTCTGTCACTATCTGTGTACCTGTGGGCAAGTTTTATCACTTTTCCAAGCCTCACTTCCTGCAATGCTAAAATGAGAGGATTACAGTAAACGATCACTAAGCTTCCTTCTAAATCAAAATTGGTGAAATCTATGTTTGTAATGCCCAGCAAATGAGCAAAATGGTGTTCACATAACCTAAAGATCCTTGCCAAAGATGCAGGATGTGCTTGCTGCATGAACGACATGGAGGATTACAATTGTGTTTTCTGTTTCCATAAGGAATGGCATATTTACTCTTTAGATCCACCAAAATCAACCTGAAACAAAAGATGAAAGTGGCTTCAACATGCTTTTATAAACAGTACTAGGTATGGAGTGAAAGAAATGAAGCTATGGTCCTCTTGCCTGGAAGTACAATAATGTGACTTGAAATAAATTCAATTTTGGTGACACCAAAATAAATGAATACATTAATTAATTAATTAATATAGTGATTTGCAGTGCCATAGAATGTTCTAATTCTTCTAAAGTATGTGGCTGTACCAAAGATTAATTTCGAGGTTGCATAAAGAAAAATATCATGGTTCTCTCATCTGTAATAATAACAAGTCAATATGTACCCAGAACTTCTATAGTATATTTTAGAATATTTCACAAATACCATTATATTAAGGGAAAGGTTGGTATATTATTGTCCTCAGTGAAGATAAGTAACTCACTCAAGGTCAGAAAAGCTATTTAGTGGAATGTTTTAACTACTACACATGGGAGTTTACTTGGATGTCAAATTTAGTTCTAATTTTTGTCTGTTTCTTTTATTTGTTCGGGCATAAGATTTTGTGTGACAGAAGTATTTGTTTTACCGCTAAATTTTGGGGGAAACAATCAAAATGTAAAATCTTCCATAAAAAGAATTATGGCAAGAAAACAGATATGGTTTCGCTTTGTGGAATCTCAAAAAATAAAAGGCCAAATCAGCTTATGCTAAAATCCTACCTTTGGCATCCTGAAAAATGACATGAATAATAGATGAAAATTGTTATAATTTAATGATTTCTTGAGATTCCAAGGAATGAATGTCTTTGTATGTTCAGGCAGCTATAAAAGAAACCATACATTGTGTAATTTATACATAATATAAGTTTAGTTCTCACAGTCCTGGAGGCTGGCAAGTTTAAGATCAAGCAGATTCATTAACTGGTGAAGGTTCATCCTCTGCTTCAAAGAAAGTATCTTCTTGCTGTGCCGTTACAGGACATAAGGGACAAACAAGCTCCCCAGAGCCTCTTTCATAAGGGCAGGTGACCTAATCACCTTCCAAAGGCCCACATCTTAATGGTAACCCATTGGGGATTAGGTCTCAGCATGTGAATTTTGGGAGGACACAAACATATAGACCATAGCAGATGACGGAAGAAAATGTACTGAGCTTATCTTCAAAGTTTCTAAATTTTCATTCAGGCCATTACGTTGCCACTTGTTCTATGCATTCTCATGATGCTCTCCATTTGTAAAGTGTTTTTCTCCAGAGAAGAGTCCCCAAAGAACAGTGACCTGGTGAGGCACATGGCATGCAGGACTCCCCATAGGAAAGAACCCCTTACCCTTGTCCTTTGTTCTGACACTCAAAGCAGCTCTGGGCAGACAAAGCCTCACTCCAGGAGGTATCTTTACAACCACTCTCAATGGGGACAATCACCAGGTTTCAAATAAAGGCCAATTCAGGGGCACCTGACACAAGCCCTCTCCTCCCATTGCCACATGCCAGCAGGTGGGCCTGCTCTGGAATAACATAAAAACCTAAACAGAGTAACTCAACTGAAATGGTTTGTAATAATAAAATAGTGCCCAAAAAGCCTTCTGAAAATATCTGAAGTTCCAAGGCAAATGTTATCCTAGGCTTGTGGGGGACAACTTTGGAGAAGACTGGCCTAGTTATTGAAGTAAAGTACACCCTACTGTTTTGCATTAGAGAGTGCAGGCTTCCTAAAGAAACAGTCAGCAGAATAACTTGGAGTTGTAGTTCAGTAACTTTAAGATTTTTCAATATCATGATCTTATTTTGCCTTCTAAGGTAGGGACCAAAGCATAACTACTTCTCAACACCAAACAAACACATTGACAAGTTAATAGGAAAGAGAGAATAAATCACTGATTGGTGTGGCAGAGAAGAATTCCTTACAGTTTACTTCAAAATCAATATTTAAAGGATTTTTATTAGACAAAAAGTTTTCCAGAAAATATTATTATGGGGGCCTTATTTACTGTATTCTTCTTGTAATACAAAATAAATGATTTTAACTGTGACCTGACTAGGGAAATGGTGAATGGTCAGTGAGAGGGAATGTTGGTATTGATTAGCCATTTGGAATCATGGAAAAAGCATTGAACTTGGAAATTAGAAGAGGTGGATTTGTTGTAAGTTAATGATGAGACCTTGGCCAAGTCACTTAGCCCAGTGACTCTCAAACTGTCTTGGTTCTGAAAAAATCACATGGAGAACTTGTTTAAAACACAGATTCCTGGGATAGGGCCTGAAACTCTGCATTTCCAACAAACTCCCAGGTGATCCTAATGCTGCTGATCTGGGGTGGGGGTGGCACACTTCGAGGAGTAAGAGAGTCTTAGGCTCTACTCTTCTTATTTTTAAAAGGAGTCTACTATGTTAGATGATTGCATAGGTCTCTTCTGGCCCTGTAAAATTCTCTGAGGCCCAATTTTGTTTCACTTGCCCTTCTGAAAGTATCTGCAATTTTTCTTTCTAATGGAGATGGATAATGGTAGGGCATAAATTAGATTACTGAAAAAGAAGCTGTCTTAGGGAAATTTTGTCGTTGTAAAGGTATTAACCATTAGGAACAGGTGTCTACTTAAATATTTTACATCCGATTTAATGTTTGACTCTCCTAAGTGAAATGGAAAGAATCCTTTGGAAGGCTTCAGTTTAAGTCTTGACTCTGCCACTCACTAGCCCCATCACCTTAACCTTTCTTAGTTTCTTCATCCACAAAATGGGCAAACCAATTCCAAGTCCTTCCTATATTGGTGGTCCCTAGAATATGCACTGAAAAGCACCTTGTAGGTTGGAAGGAGCCGTACAAGTGTAAGAAATGGCTGTGTGCCAAGCGTGGTAAGCAGAGATCACAACACCGAGGCACTAAGCTGGTTTCAGGGTGATTCACTAGTGGCCCTGTGGTTTTCTAACAATACTCTACAAGCAGCATGAATCTTTGTTCCAGCTCTGTATCTTAGTTTGTCCACAGGAATGTCTGTTACTTACTTTGTATAGGCCTGGCACTGAAAGGAGAAATCAAAAATCAAAAGCTGATAACTGTATGAGTCACAGAAGCAGAACCACTATGAGTATTATGGAAGAAGAAATTTACTAGAAGAATTAGACCTTATCAATGGAGGAGGAACTGGGGAAGCAAACGTTGGGAAATAGGAAGTGGGCACTGAGGGGTTAGGGGAAGGTCACTAATCAGTTCTGGCATCAGTGAATGAGAGCTTCTGGGCAAACTCTGGAGGTTGGCTGGTCTAGTGGTTGGAAAAGGGCCCTAAAGAAGAGCTGGTAGAGCTGTCATGGGAAGTTGTTGGCTCTTTGCGGCCACTGCCTCTGTAAGTTTGTAGAGTAGCAACTTGTAGTGGGCCTGGGATTGCTGTTGGTCAGCAGGGGCTGAAGAGCTTAATGTGGAGGAGAGTGAGGAGCAGCTGGCCCCGCAGAGAGCTCTGCATCTGTGTCTCACCACCTCTAGCCAACAATGACCTTCAGAATGCAATGGGTGCTGCTTCCCTTCTGTCTCCCAAATCTCATATAGTCTCGCCTTTGGCCAACTCTTCCTCTGAACCATGTAGGAAAGGAGATTCTCGAAACCTTCATTCCTGGTATACAAAATTGACTATAGAACAATCCAGCACAATATCTGATAGCATTTCTGATGCATATATTGACTGAAAAAGAGGGTTATCCTAGGGGGACAAGTCATTCATCTCTAAAAGAGATAGAAAACAGCATTGTTTATGAAGAATAAGGTACATTCAATCCCCTAAATGATACATTATAGTCATTTAAGCATCTTGAGGATGCACACACATGTGTAAAAATATAAGGCCTTATTTGTGTAGGTGTACACACACTTACAGTCACAAAATACAAGCAATCTCCAGAAGTAACCAATAGAAGCTCACATGACTCTCATTCTCACAGGATGGCCTAGCAAAACCTGGAATGCGGGGAGCACCAGTACCCATTGCTGTTAGAAGAGGGGGATAGCTCTGCATATGGCTCCTGGAGAGTGTATAGCCAGTGTGCAAACAGCAAGTAAGGCAGAAATGGGAAACAATATGTGGTGTCTAGACTGTTGATCCTCAATACTTGCAGATGTCATATTTATAAATGTACCTACTTGCTAAAAGTTTCTTTGTAACTCTCAAATCAGTACTGGAGGTGCTTTTGCAATCATTCAAAGACATGCTCAGGGTGGTGAAAAATTTTGCTCACTCAGTGTACACCCCCTCAGCTGAAGTTAAACAAGGCATCGCTCTGGCTTCTTGTTTCAGCTCTCAGACTGTAAACAAGTGTACTTTTCATGGTCTGTTTAGTGCCACATTTTTCACATTTCTGTGCTTTTTGTAGGTGATTTTGCTGCTTAAAGCAGCCCCCAAGCATAGTGTTGAGGTACTGTCTAGTGTCCCTATGCATTAAAAGGCTTTGATGTGCCTTCTGGAGAAAATACCTGTGCCAGGCATGAGTGATAGTGCTTTTGACAAGGAGTTCAATGTCAATAAATCAATAATATATATTAAATAAGGTGTCTTTAAATAAGAACAAACATAAGGTCATGTATTGATCGGTTGATAAAAATGTTGTGATCAGAGACTCAGAGGTACCTGTGTTTCCCCTGGGAATACTACTTCAGTATTCAGTAATGTAGTGTTCAAGTATTCATGATGACTTCAGAACTGCCACAAATAATGAGATTCAACAGTACATCTCTAAAAGGAAGGATGAATTACTTTCTGCCTCTCAAAAAGGCATAGATACAATGAGGAAAGGCAGATCCCAATCTGTCAGTCTTTTCTTAAGGCCTAAAATGATATTCTTAGTTTAGCGCTTTTCCAGCCCATTGCAATGCACATATCCCTGAGGTGATTGCCCTGTAAACCTTATCAGCAAATTACACATCAGTATGAATGAGTCCCCGGTATTTTCCTGAGATCACGTTATTATAGGAATTGCAGAGTAGAAAGAGAGTTTGAACTTGGCTAGTTGAAGCAGGTTCAGAAAAGACTCCACATGAATGGGGAGGGGTGAAGCAAAAGGAACTTGGGGTCCACAGACAACATTTTGTTTTGTTTTTTAAAAAATCATATCTTAACCTTATTGAAGAATATCTTATTCCCTTCTATTCACCAGCAGACTGTAAACTCCTTAAGAATCAGGCATTAAAAAGTCTTGAATATATGAAACTTCCTTATATAGTGTTGTTTTTAAGAAAAGTATTTTTGAGCCAATATTTGCTCACATTATCTGCATAATATTTGTATATTTATCACTCTCTTGCTCTAGGTCAGCCTTTTCTGATATCTGAATAGAACCTCTTTGGGCTTACACAAACAAGAATAGCCATAGGGAGAAAGTGTGCTTCACATACTAAATGTGTAATGCTTTGCTGTTCACAGAAGAATATTGAGGAAAAGAGAGAAGAAATATCAAATTTGAGATGTGGTTTCCTTTTTTCCTTTCCCAATCCTTCTCTCCTATTTTACCATTTGTTTTTCTTATTTTCACATTTTAAATAAATATTTTTATTTTTAATTTTTGTGTGTACGTAGTAGGTGTATATATTTATGGGCTACATGAGATGTTTTGTACACATCTCACGTAGCCCATAATAAATTGTATGCCATTGTCTAACAAAATGGCACACAATGTGAAATAAGCACATCAGGGAAAATGGGGCATCTATCCACTCAAGCATTTATCCTTTGTGTTACAAACAATCCAATTACATTCATTATGTTATTGCAAAATGTACAATTAAATTATTATTGACTATAGTCACTCGGCTGTGCAATTAAATACTAGGTTTTATTCACTGTCTATTTTTTGTACCCATTAACTATCCTCACCTTCCCCTCACCCCCTACCACCCTTCCCAGCCTCTGATAATCATCCCTCTACTCTCTATCTTCATGAGTTCAATTGTTTTGATTTTTAGATTTCACAAATGAATGAGAACATGTGATGTTTGTCTTTCTGTGCCTGGCTTATTTCATTTAACATAGTGATCTCCAGTTCCAACCATGTTGTTGCAAGTGATTGGATTTCATTTTTTTTATGGCTGAGTAGTACTCCATTAGGTATATGTACCACATTTTCTTTATCCATTCATCTGTTGATGAACACTTAGGTTGCTTCCAAGTCTCAGCTAAACAATGCTGCAACAAACATGCAGATAGCTCTTTGATATACTGATTTCTTTTCTTTTGGTTTTATACCCAGCAGTGGGATTGTTGGATCATATGGTAGCTCAATTTTTAGTTTTTCTGAGGAAGCTCCTGACTGTTTTCTATAGTGGTTGTACTAATTTACATTCCCACCAACAGTGTGTGAGGGTTCCCTTTTCTCCACATCATCACCAGCATTTGTTATTGCCTGTCTTTTGGATATAAGCCATTTTAATTGGTGTGAGATTATATCTCATTGCAGTTTTTATTTGGATTTCTCTGATGATCAACGATGTTGAGCACCTTTTCATATGCCTGTTTGCCATTCATATGTCTTCTTTTGAGAAATGTCTATTCAAATCTTTTGCCTATTGTTTAATTGGATTATTAGGTTTTTTTTCCTACAGAGTCATTTGAGGTCCTTATATATTCTGGTGGTTAATCCCTTGTCAGATGGGTAGTTTGCAAATATTTTCTCTCATTCTGTGGGTTGTCTCTTTACTTTGCTGATTGCTTCCTTTGCTCTGCAGAAGTTTTTTTAACTTGATATGATCCCATTTATCCATTTTTGCTTTGGTTGCCTGTGCTTGTGGGGTATTACTCAAGAAATTTTTGCCCACACCAATGCCCTAGAGATTTTCCCTAATGTTTTCTTGCAGTGGTTTCCACCATTTATTTTATTCTGACATAACAATATTTCAAATCTTCCAATGTGCTGTATGGTCACTTATCTCTGGGTCTTGCAAAGCTGGCACCTTGTCATGACATATGCTTTCCTTAACCTCTTAGCTGCTCTTCATTTTTAGATCTTAACCTAGTTTTCCCCTCATTAAACTTATGAGACTCCCTAAATTTTCATTAGGTGTGGCACTGCGAGCTTCTCATACAATAGCCTCATATAGCACATTATGTTTCTTACAGACTAGCACTCCTCACATGGCATCTAAATGCTCTGCTTACTCTTAGTTCTCTACTGTGCTAAACTCTCAAAGATTTGGGAGAAATTTGTCTTGCTTACCACTGTGAGCAGTATTTGTGTGATAGGCATGGGGTACATTATGGTTGAATAGAAAAATAGCTAGCATGTCTCTTTCAATTTTGAGTCAGAAAAAAAGGAAAGATTTCATATGGGATTTTCTAGCCCCCTGAAAAGAACCTCTGAATGTTATTCACTATTTCCATTCCTTGAGTTTATGAATGTTAATTTAAACATCATAACTGTATTTTACAGACAGGTATAGCTTTGTAACAAACAATCACAAAATCTTAGTGGCGTACCAACTGACATTTTTTGTGTTCATGGATCTTTGGGTCAGCTGAGGAAGTTGTACTTTATGTTTTTGTTCTGAGAGTTGGTTGTGGTGAATTTCTCTTTGTGATTCATTTTGTAACCCATGTTAAAGGGTTAACAGTTATACAGAAGACTTCTGTTCATGGTAAATCATGCAAGCAACTCTCAGGCCTCTGCTTATGCCGTGTGTACTAACGCCCTATTGGTTTAAACAAAGGGCAAGTAAAGAATGGGAATTATTCTACCCCTCTGGGCCAATGTTGACAAGTTTCCGTCTTCTGGAGTGAGGGCACAGATGAGGTTCTCTAGTATAACAATTTTGCTTTACATCTTGGGAAAGTATGAAATAGGACATTAGATGTTTTGTAATGGTATAAGGAATTGGTGGGCCCTGTCCTACCTGAAAATTCCTAAGACATCTCCTCTCTGAAGAAGTAAATCTTCCTAAGCAGAGGCCTTCCAGAGAAATAGTTATTAAAACACAAAAGCAATGAAGGACTGCTTTGAATTGAGAGCACCATCTGCAAATAACTCACAAAACCACTTAATTCAGATGATGACTGGCATTTTATGAACATGAATTGTGGGTCTTCCCATGGCCATGACTATACCAATGGTAAGGTTTGGCAAAAGGTTTTTGAGTTTGCTAGCAGAATTGATAGCATTCACGCCCATCAGAAAGACTTTCTTCTGTGCAATTTATTGTTTGTTTTAAAATTTTAAATCTTTTTTTCACCTGGAATTTACTTCTGGATGTGGTGCAAGCTAGGGATTCAATTTTATTTTCTTCAAAATGTATAGACAGATGTGACAATACCATTTATCTCTTTTCCTACTGAATGAAAATACTGACTTTATTCAATCTTATATTTTAATCTATTTACTGAAGTATATTTCTGTGATCTCTATTGCACCCCACCACTTTATTTGCACATCCCTATGCTGATACTATATTATTTTAGTTATCCTGGTTTCATGGTATGTTAATAGCTAAGATAAGCCCTCCCATATATTCTATAACCTTCTCTATAATAATTTTCCTGGGTGTTTGGATTTATATGTACTTTAATATCTATTAAGTATTTAAAATTCCCATTGGGATTTAATTAATATTTTGCTAAGTTGTGTATTGCTTTTGAGTGAATGAGTTTTTGTGATATCAAGTATTTCCACTGAAGAATATGTATGTCTTTCTATTCAGATATTGTTTTATACCTTTAGTAATAGACGTAAAAGATCAAGGTTTGACTTAAGACAGAGAGAAGGCCAGTGTGGCTGGAACAGAGAACCAGGGCGGAAGGAGGGGAAATGAGTGACCATAACCTAGAGGTCTGTCATGACGACCGAAGATTTATTATGTGTTGATGTTAACGTTTATGTCTCAGAGACCATTTTAAAAATCTCCCTTACTTTCAAGGTCTGGAGGAAGCCATACTGCATGTGTATTTATCACTTCAAAAAGATGTTTTGTTTTTATAACTTGTTAAATGTTACCTGAATAGAGACAAAAAATAGAATGGTGGTTGCCAGGCGCTGGGGAGAGAGGGAGATGGAGAGCTAGTGTTTAATGCCTACAGAGTTTTGGTTTGGGAAGACGAAAAAAGTTCTGGAGATGGTGGTGATGGTTGCACAACAGTATGAATGTACTTAATGCCACTAAAGTGTATACTTTAAAAATAGTCACAATGGTAAATTTTATGTTATATATATTTTACCACAATGAAATAAAGCAAAAGCAGCATGTAATTAGCTGGAGAAGAACCACAGTCAACCTCTATATGGGGTGTGGAGGCAATATTTGTTTCTTACAGTTAATATGTACATATTTTTTCAACAAAACCAAGCAGGTCTCTGGAATACAGTTAATATTTTTAGGGAAATTATGATAGCTGCTGCTATATTAATCTTCAAAGAGAAAAGGCAGAGACATTTTAAAAGCTACTACTTTTTCAGTAGCCTACAAGATTTGTTTATATCAGTTCTTTTGTATAAATAGAAAACACACAAGTCTTTGAATAATAATTTATACTAAATGAGAATAAAGTCTATCTGAGAAAATACTTTTAAAGTATTACCATTGAAACAAAAATCAACAATGAGAAGTTTCAAAGATTTCATCAATTTCTGACTCTGACACTGACTTTTTAAAATATATTTTATTGCAATTTAGGTTTTGGGGTACATGTGAAGAACATGCAAGATTGTTGCATAGATACATACATGTCAATGTGGTTTGCTGCCTTCCTCCCCATCACCTAATTTTTAATTAAAGATTTTGGGGTATAATTTCTCTGATAGGTGGTTGGCTGTGTCATAAGTCATGCTGTTAAAATTGTAGGGTGGGTGGTTATTGTAGGGTTAATAAATAATAACAGCTGAATATAAAAATTTATCTAAAAACGTTGAATAGCTGGATATTTGATGGGAAAAGAAGCTTGGAGCAACTTCATGGAAAGAAGGAAGTAGGTCTTTTATCAAAGAGCAGCAAAAGAAGATAAAAAGAGCAAGAGGGAGAAAGGAGACCCATGGCAGCCTCCATTGATCAGGAAAAGTGAAAACGTTTTTGCAAGGATTAGGAGGTAATAATGGAGTTGGGAGAAAAGGGCTTATAAAATCCATGGCCCTGTCATAGCTTTGATGGCTCTTGGTTATCTTCCTGAGGACAAAAACTGGGTCACTTCCTCAGTTTGGTCTTGGGGCCCAAGTCCATAGGTCACTTTGCTGCCTTTTAGCTCCATACTTCGAGAAGTCTTTTCTTATGATACTGTCGGCTCAAGGGGCAATTGGTCTGCATTTTGGATAGATTTCTTAGATCTCACAGTACTGGAGTGGAGAATTTCCCATTTTGTCTGATTTTCAGTACCCTGTTTAGGTGAAGATAGATAAAATCAAACATGTAGCATGTTCTTTTCAGTTGCTGAACAGAGAGAAGTATAATTCAAAATGGAACAAATATGTTATTTACTACATAAATGTGTTCCCAAGAAAATGGTCCAAATGGGTGGTCTTGTAGTTACCAGACTTTATCACTCACACTATGCAAACATGGAAAATAGCAGTGAGCAAAGGGGCAAATGTGAATTAGAGGAAAAAGTATTTGCTTCAATAATGAGTTCTTTCCTCCCGGGGGATTTGCTACAAGTAGCTCTCTCTAACTGAAAAAAATGCAAACTTATTATTGCTCTTTGGCTGTCCATTCAGTGATGACTCAAAGTCATCCTTGACAATCTGATCTTGCAAAATAAGTGGTTACCATGGAGTTCCTATCCATGAATTACTCCATACATACTTTCATTTTCTAAACTTCAATATTAATAAAAAGCAAGCAGAGCCAGGGATTTTTAAGGTTTCAAGAATAACCACATCTTTGGCTGTGTTATAATCCCAATGTGAATTATTTTTTTCCTTCAATGATATTTCATTTCATTTTTTTAGTATTTACTTCCAATAATAATTATAAAACTTATGAATTTTTTTCACTTCCTTCCACAGAAAAGGTGAAAGTGAAGAGGCTAGGGAACCACATATGTTTTTTATTTCTTTTCTTTCTTGGAATTGTGTTATCTGAAGATGGTTGGCTATACTGAACTCAAATCACTAAATATTAAATTTCTTCCAGTTGTGTGCAGTACAACGTTGTGGAAGTCAGGGGAGTTTCATGGAAATATAGATAATATGTCCTCTCGTTCAAGCTGTTTATGATCATTGTTAGATCAGAAATCCATAGAACAGGATACTAAAACACCAACTTTTTTTTTTCTAACACCAAGTTTTCTTCTTAAAAATATGCTTTATTCATTTAATTTTCCAGTAATTATGAAGTAGGATTAATCTTATCCTCATTTTATAGATAGAAAGCTGAGGCTCAGGGAGGTAGAGCTAGACAGTGGCAGACCTGAGGTTCAAATCCAAGGCATAAACCTAAGGTTAATGCTCCAGTTCTGTAGTCTGAGCTTTTAATCACTCTGCGACATGACCTCACCAAAAGAGGCAAACTCTAATACAACAATAATGATCAGAACAAAAAACAAAGAAGACAAAAACTGAGATATAATCAGTGTTTTATCCTGATATGACTGGGAACCAGTACACTTTCAATTAAATCTTGTGGCCTTTAGAATGTTAGTATAGGGAGAAATAAAAAACATGATCTAGCCCTGTTGTCCTATTGCTGGGCACTTAAATAACTGTTTATTGAGAAATGGACTTTACATATGAGACAGCTATGTTCTGGAGTATTAATGATGTGTCCAGGGTCACAATTAAATTATAGTTTTATAAGTGATCTGAGGAATGTTCTAGAAATTCTCCCAAGCAAAGCTGGAACACAGTCTCTCCACGAAATTCTTTCAGCGACTAGGCTCTCCTTTTCAAAAAAAATTAATTTCTCAAAAATAATGACACAGTCATACATTGGGTGATGTGGGAAAGGAGAAAATACAGAGTGGTGGTCTTTATGAATCATTATTCCCATTTTGCCATTGATAAAGCTTAGGTTCAAGAAGTCCCCACAGTTATTCAGTTTTGGAGCAGGATGATCTGACAGCAAACCCAATGTTCATTCTTCTATACCACTCTCCCTTTCATTAAGAAGTGTTCCTTTTCTAATGAAGATCAAACAAATAATGATTGTGGCAGAACAGCTGGTGCCCTACCCGGATCCTCTTCACCTAGCCAGAGTGCCCATCACCCAAATGCTGTGAGTGTTGCCTAATGTCCACAGCTGCCCCTTTCTCCAGAGAATTGCCAGCCCTAACAGGAAGCTCAGAGCTTGAGAGATTATGTCTTTCCCCTTCCCAAAGGCAGCCAATGACAGGCAACGTGGGGCACAAAATGTCAGTCCCCTTTCCTCAAGGTGGGACAAATCTGTAATGCTGTTAATGCTCCAGAGTCTTCTGTGGACCAGGCAAAGCATTAGCTTTATCTGATAACAGATTCATGCTCATCTCTTTCTCCTTCCCCATCCAGCTTCACTTAGTTTCTTTCAATTTATCCATCCCCACCAAGAACATACTCTCAAATAATCACATTCATCCAAAGATTAAAAGATTAGTCACGTTTGATGGAAACTTGTCAGAATGTTTATGACTTGCCTGCCTTCCTGAACAGCATACCCCAGACAGTCTTCCCATTGCTTGAAGTAATATTGTGACACCCTCAAAGAAAATATAAGTGCACTGGGGAGTTTGTTTTGTGCTGAGTGACTTTACCTTGCTTAGCTCTCTCCCTTAGTGACAATTTCCCAAGGCTTTAAAGTCCAGCATCCCTGGAATACAATACCTAATGTCTGATACTTTTTTAAAAAACCCAAACATTTTACATCTGTGAAATTGGGATATGTCATATATTTGTTGTGGTCTAGACTGAATTCAAATTGTCTTTGTTTCTGCTCATCATCTGGAGCACTACTAACTTGACAACTCTTTAAATTAAATTCTCATGTTTTTACTTTTAAAAATCATGATGAATTCAGTCTGTAAATTTACTTGTTTAAATATCAGTTTGTGGTTCAAATCTCAGGGGAGATTTTTTCCTTCCTCTAATGAGAGGCAACATTGAGGCATGTCGTTTTTTTTTTTTTTTTTTTTTTTTTTTTTTTTTTTTTTTTTTTTTTTTTTTTTTTTTTTTTTTTTTTTTTTTTTTTTTTTTTTTTTTTTTTTTTTTTTTTTTTTTTTTCTGTTCTTTTCTACGTGGTAGCTTTATTTCTTCTTTACCTTTGCACTGAAAGTGTAGCTATTTTCTACCCTAAGTTTTACACAGTGGCCTCCTAATAAACTTTCAACATTTGAGGAATTTTTTAATTTCTATGTCATACATAAAATAGTGGGCATCTTTCAATCAATGGCATAAAAGCTTGATAAAATACACAAATAATCTTAATTATCACCAAATAAATTGGCATTGTGGAGTCAACTGGTGATCTTGACAAATTTCATTTCTGTGCAGTGGTGTGGATGAAAGCCTGACTAGAATGGATTTAAGAGAGAATGGAAGTCAGTACAGATAACTTATCTGAGGAGTCTGCTACAAAGGGAGCACAAATATAAGGCAGTGGAGAAGTAAGTGGACAAGGAAGAGGGGTCTCTTAGAGAGATAACAGTATGTTTGTGTGCTGCAGAGGCTGATCCCATAGAGCGGGAGAAATGCTGAAACTAGGTCCTGGAGTAAGCAAGAGGGGATTAAATCCAGTGTATATGTCGAGGGGTTGGCTTTATACAGAACAATGGACGGTTCATCAGTGGTAACAGGAAGGTCAGCAGAGGATGCAAATATAGTGGTAAGAGTCTGGGGAAGTTCTTTTCTGATTCCTTCCACATTCCCGATGAAGCTGGAAGCAAGGTAAGCTGAATTGAAGACAAGGAAAATATTTTAAAGGTTTGCAGAGAGAAAAGGGGATATGTAATATTCATTACGGAGAATGAGAGGGTGAATAGGGCAGGTAAGCAGAGTATGATTGCTGGCAGCACTAAAGCTCACTTGAAGTTTTGGTTCTGAGCTGACCGGTCTGAGAAAGACCGGTCAATATGGTCTGTAACTTCCTTCAGGCACAGAATAGGCAGAGAGTTGAATTTAACTGGGACTGTGTTTTGCAATGCTGAGTGTACTGAATGTGCTGAGAAACGAGGAACTGAGGGAGTATGCAAAGGAGTGACTACAGGGATGGTTCGTGGACTTCAACCTGGAAAAAGAGAAATGAGGGGCTATAAATGAGTTGAAATGATGGAAAGATCAATGAATTTGAGCTCTTGATGGTAATAAGATTCTAATAATACTGTGACTGTACTGGTACTAGAACATTTGAGATAGAGAGATAGGAGGTGGTGATTAGAGGGGGGGGATTCAAGAGGCTGAGAATATGACAGGTTGGTAGTAATTGATGACAAAGTCCACAGTGTAGCCAGATGTAACCAGGGCCATGAAGGACTAAAGTAAGCTGGAGGACTATCTTGTAAAAGGCAAGTTCAAGAGTCCTGGAGGGCAGGGTGTTGGAAAGATTATCTCTCTATCAATCTATTCTCTCTCTCTCTCTCTCTCTCTCTCTCTCTCTCTCTCTCTAACTAGCTAGCTCTAAGAATTAAGACAGAAGTAGTTAGAGATTGTCACAATAAGAAAGGAGGTAAAAATGACAGGGAGTGATCTATGAAGTTTACATTCCTATAGATATAGATAATAATGATCATGCTGAAAAGGTAAATTAGATAGACTGATGGAAGGTGAGGGGCATTGGATGTGACGAGACACTGGGATGAGTTTACACCAGTAAATAGGGTAGTCAGTGGAGGCTTCACTGAGATGATAACATCTGAGGAGAGACTTGAATGAGATGATGGAGCAGATCAGATAACTATTGGGGGAAGAGCATTCCAAGGAGACAGCCAGTGCAAAGGCCCTGAGGTGGCAGTGTGCCTGGCATATCTGAGGAGCAGCAAGGAAACCAGTGTGAATTAAATGGAAAGAATGGTGCGAGCATTACTACTCGTATATGTAGTGCTACCTATGTGGTGGATATAAGAATGCAAGCGTGGATTACATAAAAATTTAGATTTCATTTTGAGTGATATGATAACCATTGGAGACTTAGAGCAAAGAAGTGACCTGATCCGACTCATGGCTGCTGCATTAAGAACAGACTGTGTAGCAGGTGGCAATAAGAATGGAAGATTAAAGCATCTACAAGGACTGGGAGAATGGAAACTGGGAGAGGAATCGTAAATGTTTCAGGTTCTGAAGAGAGCTGTTAGTGCATTGTATGTCTTTCTTATCTACAACCTACCCCCTAGAAAAGGAAGAGAAGGGGGATGTTTTTACCTTCAGCCCAAGTCAAAAGAGGACCTTAAGGAGACCATTCAGAACTTAATAGGTAGCTCCTGTAATTTGGTGTTGCGTATACTGTAGACAGGTGCTTGGCTCTCACCTGAACCATCCTAGGGCTGGAAACAGTGACTAGCTGGAGTCTTGTGGAAAAGTGAAGGATAAATGCTGAGCTAGGAATCAGGCTGCACTTCTAGGGTTTGCTGGAATTAAGGACACCTAAGTGTTTATCATGTACCAAATGGACCGTGCTTGCCAGAGAGCTGGAGTAGTGTTGTCTTAGGCCCTGCCTCCAGGACTGCCAAGAAGGACAGAAACTAGGGAGTGAGCCACTGGGTTGCTGAGGGATATGAAAGGGACTCTAAGTTGTAACTTGAACAAGAAATGTATTCACCCCATCAAGGAAACTGTAGATAAGAGATTTACAGTGATTTTGATGAGGGATTCTGTAAGAATTCCACAGCATCATGCATGTATGTATGTGAGAGGTTTTACAACAGTACCAGTCAAGAGCTGCATGGATCCTCTCAACCACTTCTCTCTGCCTTAATCAGTATCTGGAAAGGACAGAGACCATAGTTAGTTAGCAAGCTGGAGAGGATGGTCCAAAAAACAAACAAACAAACAAACAAAAAACCTTAAAAAGGGAAAGAGAAAAAAAGCCAACAATATGTCTTCTCTGACTGCAGACATCCTGCTTGCAACATAAAATAGAGGGAGAAGCCCAACTTGAAAGCAGGTTTGGAGTATTGACTTCTACAAGTAATTGGACATTGCTAGTACTACATGGAGACTACTTATATTTCCTGAGAGCAACTTGAAAATTCCTCGAGTTGTTTTCATACAGAGGCAGGGGAAGAACTAGTCCTGCTAAGCAAATTCAAAGGGCGAATAAAGTGTCTCTCAACTTCAGCACTACTGACATTTTGACAGGAGTATTCTTTGTTGTTGGGGGAGCTGTCTGGTGCCTTGTAGGATACATAGCAGCATCCCTGGTTTCTATGCATTAGATGCTAGTAGCTCCCGCCTCCAGTTATAACAACCAAACCCATCTCCATACACTTCCGAGTGTCCTTTAGGGGGCAAAATGGACTCTGTTGAGAATTGTTGAATGAATGGGAGGCAAAAGTAATATTGCCTCAGGATTATATGCTTGTTGTTACACCAGCTAAAATTGCCTGGAAAAGCCCTCTTTTCTCCTTGGTTTCCTTGAGCTCCTGCTAACAGGCTTGACCCCTCTCTTTTTAGATGCTCTTTTCACCTCTTCTCTGATCTGTTCTTCCCTCTTTCAGCCCCCCTACCACTTCCTTTGAGGGGTATCCCCAGAAACTGAGATTTTCTTCTATTTTATTATGCAAAGCGATTGTGTTCTCTTTGTCTCTTAGGAGCCCAGGAGTTTGGGGCAGTGCTTGTGTGCATGTGTGTGTGCATGAGCATGTGTGTGCATTTGTGAGTGTGATGTGGGGATGTGTGATGGGCATGTTATTGTCTTTAATTCAAAATACTTCATCAGGTTATTTTCTTAAACAGAGAACCATAGCTATGGGAAAGCAATCCTCCAGCAGAAGTCACTGCAGATATTAGAAATTTTAAATAGGAAATCCTCCTCTGGCAACCCCATCCCCCAGGCACACACAGAAATTTTGGAAAATGCAAGGGTAAATTCCAGAAAAGGGGCCCGATGCTCTGCTTTTAGAGTCGTTGTCCAGAAATATTTTATATAGCCAGTTAAAACTTTTACCTCTTACTGATAAAACATGTATATCAACCAGACATGAAGCTATGTGAACTTTCCAAGGTACAAATCAGTGGATTAAAAGTCAAATAAAATCCTGTTAGATATATTACTGTCTTATGCTGATGTACAGTGCACAGTTTTTACAATCCCACCTCATTTTGATTGTCAATAAGACAAAGTTATTTTTAATGCCACATATTTCTTAGATATGTGGCATTAAAAATAACAGGCATTTTGGGGGCAGGGTTTTGTGAGTTTTTCTAAAACCACTTTTTGAGAACTTATTGAAAGATATTTGTTTCAGTTGCCCTCTTTGTTTCATTAGAAATTTGTCTGTGGATAACATGAAGAAATATCTTAGGCAAACTCTTATCTAAAGACCAGGAAAACCCCCTGTTTCTTTGGCTTTCATCGAAATAATACTAATAATTTCATTTTACATTCTGATATTGTGAGTCATACTTGCTTTAAAATGTGCAACCTATCCTCTTTATATTTTTCAGGTACTTTTTCATCCCATGATTCTTCCTTTCATCATCTGAGGCAAAAAGAAACCTCAAAGAAAGGTCTTTCAAACTCTAGGCTAGTATACTATGCTGAAGTTTATTTTGAATGTCTTCAATCAAAAGTATTTTCATTTAAATCATACAATTCTTTTTCTAACAGTAGATTTTAACCATCATAAAAATATTATCTATTTGATTACTGTCTATTCATTTTTAAGAATTTTTTTGTGACTGAATCGAATGGTCAACAATGTGGCGAAAACACGTTGGTATGTGCGTATGTGAGTATATATATGTGGGGGGGAGGTGTGGGTGTGCACATCCACATATGTGCATGTTTTAATTTTATAACTTGTTCACCTCTTTTTGACGTCACTAGCCTAAAATGCAAAGAACAATATCTCAGAATCTTGTCTCAAACTATAGCAATGCATAGTTAGATGTAAACTGGGCTCATACCTCCCAGGAAATCTAATCTGCCCCCTTTCCCCATCCCCAAATTCTTTAGAAATAAAATTAAAAATTTCTACTTATCAAAATATACTTTAAGTAAAGTGTAAAAGACAAAATTAAAGCTGGTTAAGATAATTGCCACACAGATACTGGATAAAGGATTGATATCCAGTATATGTGAAGAAGTTCTATACATCAACATGAAAAAGACAAATAACCTGGTGAAAAAATTGGTTAAGAACACAAATGGGCATTTTACAGAAAAGGAAACACATAAGATGAATAAACATATAAAGATGTTCAACCTCATCAACAGTCAGATCAATACAAATCAATACTAGCTTTCATTATTTTTGAACTTTATATCTTTTACAAATGTGTGATAAAACTACACAATTACACACATATTTATAACAAGGGATGGATAAATACATTATTCTAAATTATGTTTATTCAGAGAGGAGGCAGAGTTATAAAATTTGGGAGCAATGCACAGTTAGATGTAAATTATTTGTGACATTCTAGGTTTTTGGTCTGTTAGTGTGCTTATTTGTGCTCATTACACCATTTCAAAAAAATAGATGACAGCTAGCTAGTTAGCTAGATAGCAAACTATGTTTGGACCAAAGATTTTGGTGAATTATAAGCCAAAGATGATGATTCTAATTCTGTGCAACTGGGGTACTTAAAACAGACTGTGGGATGGGGGTGAGTTGTGGAGGAAAGCCTTCTTAAAAGCAATTTTAAAAGCTTAAACTGTTAGAGGGCTTGTAAACTAAAGGAGCTTGTAATGGTCAGGATGGGAAAGGTTATACTGCAATAACAAATCAACCTCAAATCCCAGTGACTTACTGCAACAAAGGATTATTCCTCACGTTCACACAGTATGCCCATTGTGAATCTAGATTTATAGGGACCCAGGTTAGATGTAGGACCCAGGTTGGTGGGTGCCTATGAGTGTAGATTCACAATGGGTCATAGCGGCACTGTCTAAAACACTTTGATTCCTTGATTGTCACAACAGGGAGAGAAAGCCCTGGAAGATTTCAAACATAAAATTAAGTGCTTCAGTTTGAAAGTGATCTATGTTATTTATACTCACAGTCCATGATTACAGCTAGTCTTATAACCTTGACATAACTGCAAGTATAATTCTCTAGTATGCCCAAAAGGAAAGAAGAGCTAAATTTATGTAAGCACTAGAAGTCTTTACCACAGAGCTGTTTTCAACAGAGATACAATGGCAATGTTTTCATGTCTAGATGACAAAATATGACAGACTGGGGTGGGGAACATGTTCTCTACTTCTGAATAGGATAGCTTCTATGTATTGAGGGGCCACAGAGAACCTAGCTCAGCTGTGCACTCTGGAGAGTTTTAAACTTTGGACATCTATAAAACATACCTACAGGAATTCCCAGGAATACTTGGGCTAGGAATTGAATTAAAGAGAATGAAGGTTTTGCATTCACCTCTACGAACAAGAATCAGAGAGAAATGAGTATTATTATTACTTTAAAAAAACTTTTAAGTTCAGAGGTACATGTGCAGGATGTATAGATTTGTTATATAGATAAACATGATAAACATGTGTCATACGGGTTTGTTGTACATATTATTTCATTACTCAGGTATTAAGCCTAGTACCCATTAGATATTTTTCCTGATCCTCTCCCTTCTCCCACCCTCAGCCCTCAGGTAGGCCCTAGCATGTGTTGATCTCCTCTATGCGTCCATGTGTTCTCATCATTTAGCTCCCACTTATAAGTGAGAACATGTAGTATTTGGTTTTCTGTTCCTGCATTAGTTTGTTGAGGATAATGGCCTCCAACTCCATCCATGTCACTGTAAAGGATATGATCTCATTCTTTTTTATGACTGCGTAGTATTCCATGGTATATTTGTACCACTTTTTTTCTTTTTTTATTGTTATTAATATACTTTATGTTCTGAGATACATGTGCAGAACGTGCAAGTTTTTATATAGGTATACACATGCCATGGTGGTTTACTGCACCCATCAACCCATCATCTACATTCGATATTTCTCCTAATGCTATTCCTCCCCTAGTCCCCCAACCCCCAACAGGTCCCAATGTGTGATGTTCCCCTTCCTGTGTCCATGTGTTCTCATTGTTCAACTCCCACTTATGAGTGAGAACATGTGGTGTTTGGTTTTCTGTTCTTGTGTTAGTTTTCTGAGAATGACGGTTTCCAGCTTCATCCATGTCCCTGCAAAGGACACTAACTCATCTTTTTTATGACTGCATAGTATTCCATGGTGTATATGTGCTGCATTTTATTTATCCAGTCAATCACTGATGGACATTTGGGTTTGTTCCAAGTCTTTGCTATTGTGAACAGTGCTGCAATAAACATATGTTGTACCACATTTTCTTTATCCAGCTTACCAATGATGGGCATTTAGACTGATTCCCTGTCTTTGCTATTGTGAACAATGCTGCAAGGAACATATACATACATGTGTCTTTATAATAGAATAATTTATATTCCTTTAGGTATATACTTTGTGATGGGATTGCTGGGTTGAATGGCATTTCTATCTCTAGGTCTTTGAGGAATTGCCACACTGTCTTTTACAATTGTTGAACTACTTGGTTGTTGAACTCCCACCCATAGTGTCAAAACTTTCCTTTTTCTCCACGACTTCACCAGCATCTGTTATTTTTAACAATTACCTTTTAATAGGCTTTTTAGTAATAGCCATTCTGACTGGTGTGAGACAGCATCTCATTGTAGTTTTGATTTGCTTTCTCTAAGGATCAGTGATGTTGAGCTTTCTTTCATATGTTTGCTGGCCACATGAATGTCTTCTTTTGAGAAGTGCCTGTGCATGTTCTTTGCCCACTTTTTAATGGGGTTGTTTGGTTTTTTTTTTTTTGTAAATTTGTTTAAGTTCCTTATCAATGCTGGATATTAGATCTCTGTCAGATGGATAGTTTGCAAAAATTTTCTCCCATTCTTTAGGTTTTCTGTTTACTCTGTTAATAGTTTCTTTTGCTGTGCAGCTCTTTGGTGTAATTAGACCCCATTTTTCAATTTTTGCTTTGTTTGCAATTGCTTTTGACATCTTCATCATGAAATATTTGCCTGTGCCTATGTCCTGAATGGTATTGCCTAGGTTTTTGTTTTGTTTTGTTTTTTGTTTTTTAGTTTTGGGTTTCACATTTAAGTCTTTAATCCATCTCAGGTTGATTTTTGTATACGGTGTAAGGAAGGAATCCTCTTTCAATTATTTGCATATGACTAACCAGTTAGAGGATTATTATTACTAATGTGAGCACATTCGCATCACAGACAAGTAAAACTCAGGTAAACACCTGTTAAATTCAGAACATTGCAAGTTGTCTGGGTGCTAGTGTTTGCTTTGGCCCACATTTCCCTTATCTTGCCCCAAGAACAAATGTTAGAGCTACCTTCAATATCACTAGGGTGTCTGTGCAATCCCTGAAACTTTTAGGGGGCTAAGTTGAAGCAGTACTAGGAATTAATTGTGAAATCAGGTCTCCTTTGTCTTGCTCATTTTCTTTTTTTCAGGGATCCTTTGACATTTTAGTAATTGCCATACTACTTTCTTTGAGCCTGCTTAAGAGTTGGACATGAGTTGTAAAGTATATTCTGGTAGAAGTCTCTGACCATCAAAATCTCCTATGTGAGATATTTATTTGGCTTCTCTCTGGGTGTACTTATGTGAAAATCTTATTTATCAGTTCTCTCCCTGCCTCTTTGGCAACTGGCTCCTGGGCAAAGCATAAGCTATGCTCACATGTGAGCCAGCTCAGAACATAAATAGTAAGATAGTTTCCTCAGTGAGTCTTCTGCAACTTAATCCCTAGAGTCACCCAATACAATCCAGTTCTTTTTTCTCTCCCCCTTTCTATAGACTCTGGGATTCTTGTTTTTTGTTTGTTTGTTTTCTTGCAGCCACAGTGTATTCTGCATTAAGAGGAGGTCTGCAGAGTGGGATGCTGGCCTCCAGATCTTTTCCAGGGAAACACAAGAATGTTTCTCACCTAAAGAATATACAGCAAATTACTTCAGGAAAAGAGACCAGAGATAGGGAAAATAGTAAATATTGGGAAATTACAAAAATGGATGTTTTATCTGTCAGTTTTTATTCAGAGAAATAGAAACACTAGCAGATTATATACATATTACATATAACATTTACATGTAAAATATATATATATACATACAAAATGTACATATACATTTATAAACCTTTCTCTTTCTCTCTATCTCTCTCTCTCTCTCTCACACACACACACACACACACACACACACATACACACACACAGAGCCATATATGTACTTAAGGGATTTATTGCAGAGATCTGACTACACACACACACACACACACACACACACACACAGCCATACATATATTTAAGGGATTTATTGCCGAGATCTGACTTGACAGAATCATGGGAGCTGGTTCAGTTATTTTTTTAAGGCTGCTTTTTTTTTAATTGTACTTTAGATTTTGGGGTTCATGTGCAGATCATGCAGGATTGTTGCATAGGTACACACGTGGCAATGTGGTTTGCTGCCTCCATCCCCCCTGTCAGCTACATCTGGCAAGGCTACTGTTTTTGCCTCTGATGTTGGAGCTTGACACCTGCAGGGAATTGGGAAGGAAAGATGGATATGAGTGTGGGGAGGTCACTAGCAGGCTGGAACCAACAGGCATGAGCTGGAACCTCACAAGAACAGAGGGAGACCCAGGTCAGTTCTTGTTGTCACTGACCTTGGTGGTGTGGGTGTCCTGAAAAAGCTGAAGTCCTTCATCACAGAGCTAAACACACACATTTGTCCCAAGTCAGAGAAGCTGGACAAGGACCCAGGGGAAAGTGGCGAAGTCGCAGTTAATGGAGTGAATTTGCTGCTCAGAGACAATGTGTGTAAACTGTGAAATCGCTACTCCTTCTCTTCTGCTTCCCACCTCTCCTGAGACTCTCATGGCAACATTAAACAGAAATATGCAGGTAAGGGAAGTCTAGAAATGTAGTTCAGTCTAGCCAAGTCGACATATTACAACACCACCACAAATACATTCCTTGATATGAAATCTCTGGCTTTATTGATGGAAAGCACCAGAAGCAACCATGCCCTCAGGATCTTTTATTTCCCCTAGAAAACCTCAGAAAACATCCTTGAGCTTCTAGATCACCTAGGATTTTCTTCTGTAGGATTGTACTCTCAAGCCTGAAATGATGGCTGGAATTGCACAATAGGGTCTTCCTGTACCTTAGAACTGGTGATGCCCTTCTATTTGGCTCTCCGACACATATAAGAAATATCACCTTTAGTTCAGATTAGCTCAGCTAACAATCTATTGAGCTTGTCTGTGTGCCAGGCACTGTGCTGGATGCTGTGGGAGACGATGACAAAATAGGTCCTTGAAGAACTTACTGTCTAGTGGGAGAGATAGACACATAAACGGAAATAGCCATGCAATATGGACAATGGCGAGCTAAAAGAATACAGGATGTGCTATTGGAGTGTGGAGAAGGGGCAATCCAGGGCTTGAGGTGGTCTTAAAGGATGAGTAGGGGTTAACTAGGCAAAGAAAACTGCAAAGTGCCTAGCAGGCCAAGAGATGTCATAAGCAAAGGCCTTAAAGTTTGAATCAATAGGTATATGATGGAAATTCTTAAAAATTAAAGTACTTTAAAAGCTCTAAGTGGGTAATGAGGAGTGGCAGAAGATAAAGCCAAGTCATGGGAACTGCATCTGCTACACTAAGGAGCTTGGACTTTATTATTAGGAGATGCTAAGGTGTTATACCTCTATCAGTGAATGATACATTCAACAGGAAATCTTGCTGCAATAGTTGAAACAAAAAGTCAATTGCATTTCTGCAACAAAAAGCCTGGAGTAGGAAACCTGGATTTGCTAAGGCAGCAAAACCATATTATTCATTATGTGGGCTCTTTCGTTTTCCTGCTTTGAAATCCTTAGTATCATCCTCATTGCCCCAGGATGGCTGTGGCTGCACTTCTGTGGTTCTTATTCATATTCTGGAGGGGCTGAAAAGGGAAAGGAGACAGGGCATGGCCCTTTGGAGAGACTTTACCTTGTATTAGGGAAGATAATTCCTCCTCATGGCTTCTGGCTGTAGCTCATTGGCCAGAATTTTGTCAGATGGCCTTACCTAGCTACTGGGAAGCTTGCACATGGGAGATTTCTGGCGTCCTAATGCTTGCCTCCACTCTTTCTCTTGCTGCATCATATGCTTTACCTTGAAGTAAAAGCCTTACATAAGTGTGCTCTGTTAACTCTGGTGAATCCTTTCAAGTATCTGAAGTTGAGGAATATTTGCAAAATCTGAAGTCCTTACCATGGCCCTGAAAGCCTTCCTGATCTGGCCCGCCATCACCTCTCTGACTTCATCTCCTTCTACTTCATCTCCCCTTCTCATTCTGCGCCAGTCACATCGAGACCCTTATTACACTGAAACATACCCAGCATGCTCCAGCCTCGTATTTTGGCATTTTCTGTCTCCTCTATTTGGAGCTCTCTCTTTTAATTATCTACATGGCTCCATTCTGCCCTTCTAAAAAGTCAGAAAGGCCTTTCCACACTGCACCTTTTAAAATATAAACTTGCCCCTGTTACTTTTATTTCCCTTGCCCTTTTTTTCCTGTCTCCCCAGACTAGAATATAAGAGGACATTTCGTCCACACCTACAAGTGTCTGGCACATAAGAAATGCTTAATAAGTGATTGTTGAAGGGATAAACAAATAGATAAAGAGAGAAATGCAACTTCAACTGAGGTAGGAGGAGCAAACAACTCTTTTGTTTCCTGGGAAAGACTTCAAGGAAAAAAAAGCAGAATATTAGGAGAGACCAGTTAGGTGAAAAAGAAATGTGGCAAGCCAGGAAGGGGAGGAGATGGTTCAAAGTATGAGGTATTGAATCCCCCCAGGAGAGGGCTCAGATCAGTAAACAGAGCTTTGTGCTGAATGTAAGCTGACAGGTTGAATCAACTCCTGATTCGTGTTTCCTTGGGTTTACTGAACATCTCAGTATGTTTCTAATTAGTCAGAAATGTTGTTAATGATCTGTGTGTATGTTACATTGGCTTTTCTTAGATGGAACATTAGATCTGATTATGAATTTGATCTTTCCTTTAAAATAACCCCTATGCATGTAGCCTGAAAATTGATTTTGTAATGGGAGTCCCTGCTGAAAAGGAGGATGGAGAAACTTAGATCAATATAGACCATTGTGTTACCTGTTAGTCACAAAGGGATTCTTTCTCATCTTATGGTAGGAGGAGAGTGTGTGTGTGTGTGTGTGTGTGTGTGTGTGTGTGTGTGTTTATTGAGTAGAAATATGTTGAGAATGAAAAGAGTAAAACATACATACATAAAATATATAAAGCATATAACAATAAACACACTGTCTTACATGTAAAAGCTATGATTTTACAGAAAAGCAATCTTGTACTTTAAAATATCAGATACATTTCAGCAGGACAGAATCAATACACAATTGTAAAATAGTTTATCTCCAGGTTCTCAGAGTTCTTAAGGTGACCTGATAAGATCAGAAAGAGAATGAAAGAAGTTAATTAAATAATTTCCACCAAATATTAGGCGCCTCTTTGGAAGTTTTGTTCTGTTTTGCTTGGGCAGAAATATTTTTGTTTTGCTTCTTTGCTCATTTAATTAAACTTACTTGTCTTTGAATTCATAGTATATGCATGGAAACATACCCAGCATACTCTAGCCTCATATTTTGGCATTTTCTGTCCCCTCTATTTAGAACTCTAAATATGATGGAAATTTCAAAATGTACAAAATAATAGAGCAAAAAGGCAGACTCCTTATCACAATCCCTCCAACCACACACACACACACACACACAGCCCCCCTCCCCAGAGAGAACCCTTATGACCAAGGTGAATGTATTTCTGAACTTTGTCTTTTTCACGGAATAATTTACTTTCGAGATAATTCCATGTCAGAACATATTCTTGTGTCTCTCTTTTAAGGATTGCATAGAAGACTATGAATTTTAGAAAGTTTTTCTTTACTCACCTCTGGAAGAGGAACCATCAATAGAAGAATTAAGATTTCACAGGGAGAGATGCTTAAGTGTGTGACCTTCTTGGAAGCCTTCCAAACTTCCAGAAATAGGATTGCCAGATAAAATATAGACACTCCATTACACTGCAATTTCAGATAAGCAGTGAATATTTTTTTACAATAAGTATGTGTCATGCAATATTTGGGAAATACTTATACAAAAAATTACTTGTTGTTCATCTGAAATTTGATGAGACATACTTATATGAAACAATGATTTGTTTATCTGAAATTCAAATTTGACTGGGCATCCTATATTTTAATTTACTAAATTTGGCAACCCTATCTGGAAATCGCTTATTTATTCATTTGTGAATAGAGCTGATCTTAACCTCAAACTCCACAATAAGAGTTGGTGTCTGTTCAAACAGGAAAATATTGCTCCTTAATAACACGGGGATGAAAGCAACCTCAAACTTTAGGCTTCAATATTTCTCTTAATTGCTTCTCATAATCCACAAGAAAATAATACCTTCCATAAAGTGTTTTAGATAATGCTTTTGAGTAAGACTGTTCAGCATATTGTCCTCAGCAATAAAAATTGTAATGTATTTTAGATGTATCTAAAATATTATAATCATACATTTGAACTTTGAGATGAATTAAATTTCAGGGCAACTTTACTTGTGTTGCTGATGTAGCTTTTTCAAAATGAAGCATTGTTGTTAAAAAATTAGGTCAGCTTGAAATTAAGCCAAGCTAAATGTCTAATTCACAAGTTAAATATCAGTTGTGTAAAATTCATATTTTGTTTCCTTATGAAGCTCTTTGGGGAATTAAAAATCAGTGCAATGCGATGCATAACAGACTATCTAAAGCTAAAGCTTGTTTTCCCCAGACTCAGATAGATGCACAGACTTCTCTAATGTCACCAGCTCTGGTTTCTCACTTTCTTCCTACTCATGGGTATCCTCCCAGGACATCCTCTTTACTAGCCTGGTATTCTTTCTTATCTAAATCCAATAACACCCCAGTGGCTCCAACTGATTTGGAAGCAGTAACTCTTCTGTGGCCCAGAAATGTCTTCTGGAATAAGCGTGGAGCTTACAGGTTTGCCCTTGGTTTGTGAGTCTACTGATGGAATCTTATTTCTCTTCATCTTAATAAAATATGATCCCAAGGATCTTGTCAGGTATTGTCTGAATTTGGAAGGTACCAGGTATTAAAGAAAAGTAGCCTTAAATATGTCTTATGTACTGTTTTAAACAAAAGGCATGTGTACCACTCAGTCAATCCTAGTTCACAGAGAAAGAAGAGCACAGTTATTCATTCCGCACATAGTGTCTCCTTTTAATATTAAATTTTGAGGAGTAAGTAAATGACACGCATGCATAAGTATTGAAGGGTGGGAATGTAGTGTTCACAGTTTACTGTGCAATGTATAAAAAGTGAAAATAAGATTAATCAGTGGATGGATAGACATGTAATAAACTAAATAAAACACAATATTAATGGGAGAATATAGGTAGTGGGTATACAGTATACAGGTATTTACTGTAATAGTCTTTTTAATTTTTTCATGTTTGAATGTTTTCACAATAAAAAACTGAGAAAAAATTTTTGTATGTTGATTTTGTATCCTGCAACTTTACTGAATTTGTTTATCAGTTCTAATAATTTTCTGGTGGAGTCTTTAGGTTTTTCCAAATATAAGAAAAAGTTTTTTGAGATGTGCACCAAACCACTAGAGAGACTGGCACACTTAAGAGACATTTATAGAGAGCCATTTTGCGAAGTTGCTTCACTTTTCTATGCCTTAATTTTTTCTTCTGTAAAATTCTACTGCGTAGGATATGTATTCCATTAACTAATTTCTATAAAGTAGTTTTCACAGTGCCTAGTTCATGATGCTCAGTATGTTAGCTATTAGCAGTAGTGGTATAGACAGCTTGATGTCTTAGTCTGTTCAGGCTACTATAACAAAATACCTTAGACTGGGTAATTTATAACAGCAAATATTTATTGTTCACAGTTTTGGAAGCCAGTAAGCCCAAGATCAAGTGTCTAGTAAGGGCTTGCTTTCTGTTTCGTAGATGGTAACTTGTTGTGTCCTCACATGGTAGAAGGGGCAAGCAAGCTCCTTTGCACCTCCTTCTTTTATAAGGGCCTTAATCTCATTCATGGGCTCTGCCTTCATGACCTAATCACCTCCTAAAAGCCCCACATCTTAATACCATTGCATTGGAGATTTAGTTTCAACAAATGAATTTTGGGAAGGCGCAAACATTTAGACCATGGAAGTTATCTATGAGCTGCATCATGGCTCAAAATTAAGATGAAAATGCATCAGGGAAGGTTTCCAAATAAGATGACTTGAAGTTGGCATCGAATGATGTGATGGAAATAAATTAATGGAAAGAGGTTCAGCATGAGTAGTAAATGACAAAAAAAGAAAGGAAATGGAAATAAGAGGATGAGAGAACAAAATATAGAAGCAAGATATGCATGGGGGACATGGAGTAGGCTGGCCTGGCTGGTGTTTTGGAGATAGGACTAGACTCTACAGACTCATTTAGATCTAAAATAGTTATGTCGTGTTCCTTGCAATATTAGACTCAAAAGTTCAAACTGAGTAAGAAAAGAAGCTCTAAATGTAAATGGGAACTACCCTCATTTTGGAAGACAGGGTATGAGACTTGAATAAGTTCTTCCTCTGTCTCTTGTCCAAGGTAAAAAAAAAAATGAAAGAGTACACATAAGAATAAACATAGGCTGGATGGAAATCAGTTTCATGATTTTTCCAAAATTTAAAATAGTTCCCTTTAAAAAACTGTTGTGTTTTTTTCTCTGCACCCTGAACACCATTGCCCTTCTCTGTCTCTCTCTCTCTCTCTTTTTTCTAGTTTGACTTCTTATAGTTACTAGGTACAAAAACAAGGCTTCCCTTCTTATCTGGGGCGGAGTACCCTTTCTCCCTGCAGAGAGGAGCTAATTTTTAAAAATTCTATGATGCCTTGAAATCACTGGAGATGGAAGGGGCTGACAGAGACATACTTCAGAGCCTGATGTATACGCAGAGAAGCTTGATGAGGCCTCGAAGCCTTGTTCTCCCTCCTCGTCAGAATAGCTACATGTTTGCAGTGGTGGCGGGAGATAGCAATGATGAGAGTGTTGCACCAACCCTTGGTTGACCAAGTCAGACTCCATTCACTGTTTAAGCCAGAGTGAATTTGGAAATCTAATTTCCATTTGGGGCAAATCCTCCAGAATACAAATATTGTAATAGATCCTGTAAATAAGATGACTTTGCTACTAAAAATATACCTGTCTGCTTTTTTGAAACCTTTTGCAGCTCAACATATCCAGCCATATTTCTGTATCCAAATAAGATGACTTGAACTTGGCAAAGGATGTTTGTGACCAGGTGCAGTGGCTCATGCCTGTAATCCCAGCACTTTGTGGGGGCCAAGGTGGGTGGGTCATCTGAGGTCAGGAGTTTGAGACTAGCCTGGCCAACATTATGAAACCCTGTCTCTACTAAAAATACAAAAATTAGCTGGACATGGTGGCACATGCGTGTAATCCCAACTACTCTGGAGGCTGAGGCAGGAGAATTACTTGAACCCGGGAGGCAGAGGTTGCAGTGAGCCGAGATCATAGCACTGTACTCCAGCCTGGGCGACAGAACGAGACTCCATCTCAAAAAATAAAAAAGGAAAAGAAAAAAGATGTTTGCTAACCTGTTATTACAATGAGAGATTCATCAACATTTCTTCTGTGGCACTCTAAGCAAGGTGTTTGTTTACCTTGTGAATATAAGGAACATGATGCTCCTAGGTCTATGAATAATGTTTTATAATGAAGTACAAGGCTGTATCCTGTTGTATTCCTTTGAAGTTTGGCAAATATAACCTTGAGTGTCTTTCACAATAGGCCTATGCAAATTTTATAAAAGTATAAATAAAGCATGAATAAAGAAATGCTTTCTTCTACCTTATTGAGAGACCATTCTGTATACACATGCGTATTATTTTTGACCTGAATTGATAGTGAGCTCTAGATGCATCCAGAGAAGAAACAAAGACTATCATTGCTCCAAAGAACTGAAAAAAAGAGATTTACACTATAGCCAAATTCATTTCTAGCAATTGTATCTTCCAGAAAGTCTATATTGCATCATTAAATAGACAATAAATGGTGGAAATTTACTATGCTTTCCCATTAATCATTCCCTAACTCATCTAGACTGAATGATCCATTGGAATCATTAAGGGCAGTCTTAGATTCCTATATAGGAGAAGTCTCATTCTTCCACTTCCAGCAATTTCTTTTGTGACAAATGAAACATAAATTGTCAAAGTGGAGAAGACAGAGCCTAAAGACAGTTCTTACAAGTCCCAGTACCCAAAATGAAACTCTAGAGGAGCTTCCATCCTATACAAGGTCTGAGATTGACTTGAGATTCCCAGTTGTGCAGAGAATCTATGTGGATCCCTGCAAATTACAGCAGGAGAGAGCAAGTAAGTCCTGCTCTTTTGTCTTGATCCATTCCAGTGCAAGATAATGCTGGCTGAGTGGTGCAGAAGTAGGGATCTTTTGAGCCAGGTTGCAGAGGATCTTTTGCAGGGGGAACTTTTGAACTTTTCCCCCGATTCAAGCTTTCTCCCAAACATTACATATTTTCTTTTGGTGTGAGAGTTTAGGGGACACTATTTCTAATCCTCCTTGTGTGGATAGTGTGTAAATTTGTTGCATTCTACCTGAATAATTGACTCCCAGACTCTTTGTGCATAATCATGAGGCAGGTCTAGTCCTGCTTAGTCTCTAGTCAATGTCAGGAAGTCCATGACCGAATTGTCAGGTCAAAGGAACAACTACCTGGATCTGGAGTCATGTTTCAAGACCAGATTGGAAACAATGAGATTAAGATTTAGTGTAAAGATGAGGAACTAAGATTATAAGCATAGAAGATACAGGAGTAGATGGGAAGGTATCAAGGATTGTGGCTTATGGATTTATATGAAGACAGTTACAAGGAAACCCACTTGGTAGGAGGAAGTATTAGAGTCAGGTATTGCCATAATAAGCAGAACTGGGTTGAATTACTTTGGAGAATTAACTCTAATAACACCTCTATAGTAATCATGATGATGACAACGATAATACCAAAGTCCATGGCAGCTTCTTACTCTCAGTTGGAAAATAGTAAGCACTCCATAACTTGAATCAGTAAACCGATTAATGGCATCCATTATTTGAGTACTTTTTAAAGCGTTTTATTTATCAAGGGACGGATCTCCTGCCTTACTGGAGTTCCCAGAGCCAGAGTATGCAAATACTCCTCTGTCTCAGTGCCTGCTTGAGTGGTCGCCAAACAGAACAGGCACTTTGATCTGCACAGCACTGTGCTTGGGACCCAAGGCCCTGGTGCCATGAGTTCACGAGGGGACCCTCTGATCAGTGGGTTGCAAGGATCCATGGGAAAAGCGTGGTTTCCAGGGAGGGGTAGTACAATCCTTCACCACCTCCCTTGGCTGTGGGAGGGAGCTCCCTTTGCCCCATTGAGCTCTCGGCTGTACCCTTGCTCCACCCTGCTTTTCTTCGCTCTCCGTGGGTCACGCCAACCACCTAGTCCCAACAAGAGAACCTTGGTACCCCAACTGAAGATGCAAAATTCACTTGCCATTTTTGTCCTTTTCACTGGAAGCCACAGAGCACAGCTGTTTCTATTCGGCCATCTTGGCTGCTCCACATTCTTATCATATTCTTACTGGCTTGTCTTGCTTTGCCCATTTTGCAGTTAACTGGGATTATGTAATTCAATATATTTTTATATGTTGAAAATAAGAAGAGCAAGTTTAGGAACAAGATAATTATCAAGACAAACTGGAACTCTTTTCAGTAAATGGCATAGCTGAATTTTGGTTTGCTCAAAGGCAGAGAGTCCCTCATTGGCATATGTGCATTACTGTGTAATCACACAGATACATAAATGGCTCTGAACGGAAAAGGAAACATGTATTGCAACGTTGGAATGTAGCCACTGCAGGCAGGCAAAGGATAATGAAGTAGTAGGAAGAGCTGTGGAACAGAGAGACAGGGAAATTTAGAAAATGCATTCATTTTTATTTTAAAGAGGTTACTTGTATGAATGGGGATAATATATTGAGAGTAACTTAATTAACTTTGAAGTAACGGGAATGTTTAATGAATGTTTTGGCATATTCAGAATTGATTGAGGAAGTCTTCTCTCATGAAAATTTCTTGGGAAATCATAGTGTATCCTTAACAAATAAATGAAATATCAAAGAAAATCATCTAATCATGCAGATTTTTAGTGCAATTATTGAGTAACACCCTGTGAAGGCTCTGAGAAAAATATTTCTCTCTGACAAGAAATATATTTTGTCATTTCCAAAGAACTCTGGAAATGGAGTTCCTGCCATGAGACTAATCTTAAAGGAAGAAGAGATGAAATGTGTAAAGAGTCAATGAAAACAAGGCAACAACAATTGCATTTAATTTGAAGTATTTTACATTAATTTAAAAAGTGGGATATGATACTATAAGTTTGGGTAAAATTAGGGTAAAGTTTCCTGGGAAACAAGGTAGATGTAATCTACTTTTAAACAAGTTTTTAATTTTAATTTTTGTGGGTACATAGTAGATGTATATATTTCTGGGGTATATGAGATGTTTTGATATAGGCATGCAATGTGTAATAATTACATTATGTAAAATGGAGTATCCATCTCTTCAAGTCTTTATCCTTTATGTTACAAACAATCCAATTTTACTCTTTTAGTGAGTTTAAAATGTATAATTAAATCATTATTTACTACAGTTACCTTGTTGTGCTATCAAATAGTAAGTCTCACTTGTTTCCTCTAAATATTTTTATTTGACACATTAACCATCCCTAAGCCTCACTACCCTTTCCAGCCCCTGGTAACCATCCTTCTACTCTCTATCTCCATGAGTTCGATTGTTTTGATTTTTAGATCCCACAAATAAGCGAGAATATGCAATATTTGTCTTTCTGTGCCTGGCTTATTTCACTTAACATAATTACCTCCAGTGCCATCCATGTTGTTGCAAATGACAGGATCTCATTCTTTTTTATGTATGAATAGCCCTCCGTTGAGCACAAATACCATATTTTCTTTATCCATTCATCTTTTGATGGACACTTAGATTACTTCCAAATCTTGGCTATTGTGAATAGTGTTGCAACAAATATGGGAGTGCAGATATCTCTTTGAAATACTGATCTTTTTAAGGGTATATACCCAATGGGATTGCTGGATTGTATGGAAGTTCTATTTTTAGTTTTTTGAGGAACCTCCAAATGGTTCTCCATAGTGGTTGTACTAATTTAATTTCCACCAACAGTGTACGAGGGTTCCCTTTTCCTCATCATCATTTATTATTGCCTGTCTTTTGGATATAAGCCATTTGAACTGGGGTGAGATGATATCTGATTGTAGTCTTTTTTTTCACATAATTTTCTAAAAATCTTACATATTATAGGCAAAGGCATTAATCAGTAAACCAAGGAAGAAAGACCATCAAAACTGGGCAAACTATGCCAAAATGTTAGCGCATTTCATATATTCTTTTCAGACTCAGGTGTTACAAACCAAGTCAAATTCACTTTCAATGTTTCATAGCCTAGAATAAATTGAAACCTTAAAATTGCATTTTTCACTTACTTTCTCATGTGTGTACAACAAAGTATTTTTATAAGCCATATGACACATGATATCACAGATTGAATGCAGGAGATATGAGGCTCTAGCTGTGTTCTATTGGCCTCTATTAGTTCTATTAGCAAATCTCTATTATCAAAGAGATTTACAAAAATTTTAAACAATACAACTCTCCTCACTAATTATTTTTTAAAATATGATTTGTTTTCATTAAATGTGTTAATTAGGTTAGCATGTAATCTGTTCATTATTTCTATTTTTCAAAAGGACCAAATACTTTAAAGATTTCTTAATTTTCATTTCTAATATGACAAATGTTGATAAATATAACCTGCTTAAACAAAAGCTCTTTAGGTGTCCTTAAAAATTTTTTAAGTGTAAAGCGATCCTGAGACCAAAGGGTTTGAGAATACTTCCATTAGGATAAAAGTACTCTCTTTTGCCTTGAGAAACAAAGCACATAAATAATTATATTTCTCTATCACCAATGTTCACAGTATAGTCTCAACCAGCCATATTAATTATAATATTTTTTAAGACAAGGTCACACTCTGTCACCTGAGCTGGAGTGCACTAGCACAATCATAGCTCACTGCAGCCTTGAACTCCTGGGCTCAAGCAATCCTCCCTCCTCAACCTCCCGAGCAGCTAGGACTACAGGCACGTACCACCACACTCAGCTAATTTTTTATTTTTTGTAAAGACAGGGTCTTACTGTGTAGCCCAAGCTGTAGTTACAACTTTTAACCAAAGTAGTTAACCTCTATTTCATACAGAAAATTGGATGAAGATAGATAATTGAAAACGTTTTTTTTTTTTTTAGTTTGTTTGTTTTTGTTTTTGAGATAGAGTCTCGCTCTGTTACCCAGGCTACTGTTTAATATAAAGGAGTATTTTAATAGACTAGCAAAGTTCATGAACACACATAACACAACTTTCTACAACCATACACATCCCTTTTACAACACAAAGTGGCAAACACGAACGCATTCATTAAATGACCCACAGATTTAGATTCTTTATAGCATATAAAAGGATAAGCAAAACATAAAAACAACACAATATTTAGTAATCAAAATCTCAGAATTGCATCCTAGAAATTATTTAGGTATCCAATAATTACTCACAAATTAGATTAACTTAATATTAATTCAAGATTTTAAGCTATCTAGAAATCTAAAAAATTGTTTAAACTGGCAGACTTCAAAAACTGGCAGACCTAGTTTCATTCTTCTACATGTGGCTAGCCAATTATCCCAGCACTATTTGTTGAATAGGGTGTCCTTTCCTCACTTTATATTTTGTTTTCTTTGTTGAAGATCAGTTGACTGTAAGTATTTATCTTTATTTCTGGGTTTTCTATTCTGTTCCATTGTTCTATATGCCTATTTTTATACTAGTACCATGCTGTTTTGGTGACTATGGCCTTACAGTATAGTTTGAAGTCAGGTAATGTGATGCCTCCAGATTTGTTCTTTTTGCTTAGTCTTTCTTTGGCTATGTGGACTCTTTTTTGGTTCCATATTAATTTCAGGATTTTTTTTTTTTTTTGTAGTTGTGTGAAGAATGATGGTGGTATTTTGATGGGAATTGCACTGAATTTGCAGATTGCTTTTGGCATTATGGTTGTTTTCATAATATTGATTCTACCCATCCATGAGCATGCGATGCATTCACATTTGTTTGTGCCATCTGTGATTTCTTTCAGCAGTGTTTTGTAGTTTTCCTTGCAGGGGTCTTTCACACCCTTGGTTAAGTATATTCTAAGTATTTTTTTTTCTTTTTTGTAGCTATTGTAAAAGAGGGCGAGTTCTTGATTTGATTCTTGGCTTGGTTGCTGTTGGTATACAACAGGGCCACTGTGTACATTAATTTTGTATCCTGAAACTTTGCTGAATTACTTTATCAGTTCTAGGAGATTTTTGGATGAGTCTTAGGGTTTTCTAGGTATACAATCATGCTATCAGCAAACAGCGACAGTTTGACAGTTTGACAGTTTTACCAATTTGGATGTCCTTTATTTCTTTCTCTTTTCTGATGGCTCTGTGTAGGACTTCTAGTACTGTGTTGAATAGAAGTGGTAAAAGCATCCTTGTCTTGTTCCAGTTCTCAGGGAGAATACTTTCAACTTTCCCCCATTCAGTATAATGTTGGCTGTCGGTTTATTATAGATAGCTTTTATTACCTTAAAATATGTCCCTTTTATGCCAATTTTACTGAGGGTTTTTATCATAAATATATGCTGGATTTTGTCAAATGCTTTTCCTGCATCTATTAAGATGATCATGTGATTTTTGTTTTTAATTCTGTTTATGTGGTGTATCACATTCTTTGACTTGCAGATATTAAACCATCCCCACATCCCTGGTATGAAACCCATTTGGTCATGATGAATTATCTTTTTGGTATGCTGTTGGATTTGATTAGCTAGCATTTTGTTAAAGATTTTTGCATCTATGATTATCAAGGATATTGGTCTGTAGTTCTCTTTTGTTGTTATGTCTTTTCCTGTTCTTGGTATTAGGATGATACTGGCTCCATAGAATGATTTAAGGAGGATTCCCTCTTTCTCTGTCTTTTGGAATAATGTCAATAGAATTGGTACCAATTCTTCTTTGAACGTCTGACAGAATTCAGCTGTGAATCTGTCTTCTGTCTAGTCCTGGACTTTTTTTTTGTTGGTAACTTTTTAATTACCATTTCAAACTTGTTATCTGTTATAGGTCTGTTCAAAGTTTCTATTTCTTCCTGGTTTAATCTAAGAGGATTGCATATATCCAGGAATTCGTTAATCTCCTCTAGGTTTTCTAGTTTATTCATGTAAAGCTGTTCATAGTAGCCTCAAATGATCTTTTCTATTTCTGTGTTATTGGTTTTAATTTCTCCTGTTTCATTTCTAATTGATCTTATTTGGATCTTCTCTCTTCTTTTCTTGGTTAATCTCAGTAATGGTCTATCAATTTAATTTATCTTTTCAAAAAACCAGCTTTTTGTTTCATTTATCTTTTGTAATTTTTTTTGCTTCAAGTTTATTTAGTTCTGCTCTAATCTTTGTTATTTATTTATTTTTTCTGCTGCTGGATTTGGATTTGGTTTGTTCTTGTTTCTCTAGCTCCTTGAGATGTGACCTTAGTTGTCTATTTGTGCTCTTTCAGACTTTTTGATATAGGCATGTAATGCTATAAACTTTCCTCATAGCACTGCCTTTGCTGTATCCTGGAGGTTTTGATAGGTTGTGTCACTGTTATTGTTCAGTTCAAAGAATTTTAAAATTTTCCTTTTGATTTCATTGTTGACCCAACAACATTCAAAAACAGGTTATTTAATTTCCATGTATTTGCATGGTTTTGAAAGTTCCTTTTGAAGTTGATTTTTAATTTTATTCCACTCTGATTTGAGAGAGTACTTCCTATAATTTTGATTTTCTTAAATTTGTTGAGACTTGTTTTGGCCTATGATATGGTTTATCTTGGAGAATGTTCCAGGTGCTGATGAATAGAATGCACATTCTGCAGTTGTTGGGTAGAATGTTCTGTAAATATCTGTTAAGTCCATCTGTTCCATGGTATAGCTTAAGTCCATTGTTTCTTTGTTGACTTTTTGTTTTGATGACCTGTCTAGTGCTGTCAGTGGAGTATTAAAATTCCCCACTATTATTGTCTTGCTGTTTATCTCATTTCTTAGGTCTAGCAGTCATTGTTTTACAAATTTGGGAGCTCCAGTGTTAGGTGCATATATATTTAGTAGTATTATGATTTTTCCTGTTGGACTAGTCTTTTCATCATTACATAGTGTCCTTCTTTGTCTTCTTTTTTTTTTTTTTTTTTTGAAACAAAGTCTCACTCTGGTTGCCCCGGCTTGAAGTACAGTGACACAATCTCGGTTCACTGTAACCTTGACCTCCCAGGATAAAGTTATTTTTCCACCTCAGCCTCCTGAGTAGCTGGGACTAAAGGTGCATGCCACCACACCCAGCTAATTTTTTTTTTTTTTTTGTATTTTTAGTAGACATGGGGTTTTGCTGTGTTGCCCAAGCTGGTCTCGAACTCTTGGACTCAAGCAATCCATCTACCTTGGCCTCTCATAGTGCTGGGATTATAGACATGAGCCACTGCACTTTTTTTTTTGACTGCTGTTGCTTTAAAGTTTGTTTTGTCTGATATAAGAATAGCTACTCCTGCTCGCTTTTAGTGTCCATTTGCATGGAACATCTTTTTCCATCCCTTTACCCTAAGTTTATGTGAGTTCTTATCTGTCAGGTGAGTGTCTTGAAGACAGCAGATACTTGGTTGGTGAATTCTTATCCATTCTGCCATTTTGTATCTTTTAAGTGGAGTATTTAGGCCATTTACATTCAATCTAAGTCCTGAGATGTGAGATCCTATTCTATTCATCATGCTATTTGTTGCCTGAATATCTTGTTTTTTTTTTTTCTAGTTGTGTTGTTATTTTATAAGTATTGTGAGATTTATGCTTTAAGGAGACTCTATTTTGGTGTATTTCAGGGATTTGTTTCAAGATTTAGAGCTCTTTTTAGCAGTTCTTGTAGTGCTGGCTTGGTAGTGGTGAATTCTTTCAGCACTTGTCTGAAAAAGACTGCATCTTTCTTTCATTTATGAAGCTAAGTTTTGCTAGACACAAAATTCTTGACTGATAATTGTTTTGTTTAAGGTGGCTAAAGATGGGACCCCAATCCCTTCTAGCTTATAGGGTTTCTGCTGAGAAAGCTGCTGTTAATCTAATAGGTTTTCCTTGATAGGTTTACCTGATGCTTTTGCCTCACAGCTCTTAAGACGCTTTCCTTCATCTTGACATTAGATAACCTGATGATAACTTTAGATAAACATTGTATTTGGATGTTTAGATTTCTAGCAAGGCTGGGGAAGTTTTCCTCAATTATTCCTTCAAATATATTTCCAAACTTACAGATTTCTCTTCTTCCTTAGGAACACCCATTATTTTTAGGTTTGATTGTTTAACGTAAGCCAAAATTTCTTGGAGGTTTTGTTCTTCTTTTTTTTTTTTTTTTAATTCTTTTGTCTTTGTCTGTGTCAGATTGGGTTAATTTGAAAGCCTTGTCTTCAAGCTCTGAAGTTCTTTCTTCTACTTGTTGGATTCTATTGCTAAGACTTTCCAGTGCATTTTGCAATTTTCTAAGCATGTCCTTCATTTCCAGAAGTTGTGACTGTTTTTTATTTCTGCTGTCTGTTTCATTGGGGATTTTTCCATTCATATCCTGTGTCATTTTCTTTTTTCTTTAAGTTGTACTTCATCTTTCTCCAGTGCCTCCTTGATTGGCTTAATATTTGACCTTCTGAATTCTTTTTCTGGCAATTCAGAGATTTCATCTTGGTTTGGATCCACTGTTGGTGAGCTAGAGAGATCTTTTGGGGGTGTGAAAGAACCTTATTTTGTCATATAACAAGAATTGCTTTTCTGGTTCCTTCTCATTTTGGTAGACTATGTCAGAGGAAAGATCTGGAGCTCAAGGGCTGCTGTTCAGATTTTTTTTTTTTTTTTTGTCTCACAGAGGTGCTTCCTTAATGTGATGCTCTCCCCTTTCCCATAAGGAAGGGGCTTCCTGAGATCTAAACTGCAGTGATTGTTATTTCTCTTCCAGATCTAGCCACCCAGCAGAGCTCCAGTCTCTGGGCTGGTACTGGGAAGTGTCTGCAGAGAGTCCTGTGATGTGATCCATCTTCAGGTCTCTCAGCTGTGGATATTAAGTACCTGCTCTGATGGAGGTAGCAGGGAAGTGAAGTGGACTCTGTGAAGGTCCTTGGTTGTATTGTATTTTCATTAAGTGTATTGGTTTTCTGTTGGTTGGTCTCTAGCCAAGCAACACAAGAGTGCTTCAGTTGCGGCTGCACAGGGAGGATACAAGTTTGCCTTAGGGTGGCCTGGGGATAAGTATTTAGGTATCTCAGGTGGTGGGCAGGGCTATAGAGCTCCCAAGGGATTATGTCCTTTGTCTTCAGAGTTCCTTGGCTATTTCACAGAGCCTGCAAAGGGTCTGTGAATTATTCCGGCTTTCCTAGTATGTTCCAGTAGTTCTTGTAGCAAAAGTTCATGATGTGGGTCTCCACACACTGCTCTGTCCATCCGAGTGGAAGCTGCAAATTAGTCCTGCCTCCTATCCACCATTTTCCACTGACACCTGCCTGTATTTTTAATCTTGCTGTAGTTTCGATTTGCATTTCTATGATGATCAATGATGTTGAACAACTGTTCATATGACTGTTTGTCATTTGCATGTCTTCTTTTGAGAAATGTCTATTCAAATCTTTTGCCCATTTTTAAAATCAGAATTTTAGAATTTTTCCTATAGAGTTGTTTGAGCTCCTTATATATTCTGGTTGTCAATCCCTCGTCAAATGGGTAGTTTGCAGTGATTTACTTTTGAATGTTATATCTTCTTACATAGATTAGTAAATAAGAGTAACACTTTTTGTTTTTTTAATAGCAAGAGAAAAATCATGACTGTATACTAACTAAAGATCCTTTCATGAGCCACTAGCCTCCAATACTCACGGCTGCTGTGAAGTTTTTCCTGATTTGAAATCCTATAGTGGTCCTGCCATCGCATTCAGGATAAAATGTGAATATTTGGCATGGCATATATTGCCCTGGATGATCAAGTCCCTTCCTGTCCTTCACCTTTTCTTCCTTACGCTGTGTTGTTCCTGTGTCTGGAATCTTTTGTGCTGCTGCTTCTCTTCACAAACACTTCATCTCTCAAGACTAACCTCACGTGTAGATTTTCATGATCTTGGTTTTGAGTTACCTACTGAATTGTTTGTTTTTCTTTTCATTCATCTTTGAAATAAATTATTTTTCAATTCTCAAGAGGCAAGATGCTTTTGATTTGTTTGAACTTACACTACTGCTTTCTAGTTGTTAAACTTATATTCTAATAAATATGACATTCTTCTGATCAATCTCATTGTTTTTAATTTTGGTACTTCCTACATAATGAAAATTATTTTAAAAGCATTATTATAAATTATGCATTTATTAAAATTATAATTTAGAGTAATAGTTTCAGGCCAAAAATCCCAAAAGTCATTCCTGACTCTTTTTTTTCTTCTTACACTTTGCATACTGGATACTCAGAATTCTGCTGTTCTTGCTTTCAAAATATATCTAGAATCTAACTACTTATGTTACCTCCACCTGAGTCCAACCCTACATGAGCCCAGACCCTTGTGGTAGCATCACAACAGGGCTCTCTGCTTTTGGTTTTGATAGTCAGGCTCTTGTTCATGAAACATCCATGAATTGGTTGGATGGCAAGTCATCCCTGGACTCCAAACCTTCAGTAGTCTGTCATCTCATTCTCTATCAAAGCTCAAGCCCCTAAAATGCCACCAAGGCCATAGTCACCCACTGTTCTACCCCTATCTGCCTACAGTGGCGTCAGCCCCTACAGGAGGTGAGCTCCTGCCTGATTCTCCCAGTCTGTAATGATTTCTCTGATATTCCTAAGGATCTCTCCTTCACTTCCTTCAGGTCTTTGCTCAATGCCTGCCTTCTCACTGAAGACATTTCTAAGCATTCTTTTTAAAATTGCAAACTCAGCCCCCAAACACATATGGAACTGCTGTCAGCTCCCGCTTTCCTGGCTTTTTCTTTCTCATTTTGCTTATTGCTGTCTTTCATGCTTAACATTGTACTCAATCATTTTCTTATTGCTGGGTGCCCCACTTTGTAATATATACCTCTCAAGGGCAAGGGCTTTTTTTTTCTTTCTCTTCTGTTCACTACTGTATCTCCTGAGATGAAATAGTACCTGGTAATGTTATTGGCCCTCAAAATATTTGTTCAATAAAGGAGTAAAAAATAAATGAAAGAAATGAATTCAGTGACATAAAGAAATTCTCATAATACAATGATAAGTAAAAATTTTGGATTTAAAATTTTTTATTTTTTGGTTATTGAAGTACTTTTGATTTTTATTAAAGTGTATACAGTTTTTTGGTAAAAAAATTAAGGAACCTTTAGTTAAGAAAGATTACTTCATGCACTAAGAAGAGACATTTTATTAGGTGACTCTCTTTGGATAACCTACATTAAAGGTTTGATGATAAAATTTTATTTCTAGTACAAGACTAATTCTGCTTACTAGTAAAAGGTGTAAACCTAGGAATAGGCTAGAAGGAGTAAAGTTAATAATTATTATCTTGAAATGGTACATTATTTTGTATTTTGCGTATTTTCAGAATTTTCTGTAATGAACATTGTAAGTCCACAATCAAGAAAAAAACAATTATTTTAAAGAAAATGATAATAGTATAAAAATAATCTCAAACAAATTCTTCTTATCTTCATGATACTAGATCATGGACTGGGCTGTCTTAACATCTCTTTCTCACTCCCATCCCTCACTCCTTCCTTCTATTCCTTTTTCTTCTGCTCTAACATTATGAGTAATTTGGCCAAAACCCACAAATTATTAGCTCTGTTGATGCTGCAGGGTCCATGCACTAAGGGAGTCATTTTTTAGGTTTTCAGGGAATTCAGCATTCCCTTGTAAAAGTCATTTGAATGCTGTTTTTGTAAGATCCATTTTATTCCCACTGTATATTATGAATTAATTTTAGTTATTTAGGTGCTAAAATAGTATGAGATGCCTGCTTGCTCATTCTTTAAAAGTTTAGTTTAAATTTGGACATTAGTTCTTAGAATTATCTGATTTCAATAAGTATTTTATTCATATTTATGTTCTCCCAATATGAACTAAAGGAACACGTAAGATGTGAATATGTTAGGTTCTAAACATAGCTTATAGTCTTTTCCTCTCTCTGCTGATTCTGTTCCTAGAGTTACAGAAAAACAAACAAACAAACAAACAAACAAGAAATACCCAGTAACCTAGCATTTGGCCTTTTTATATTAAAAAAACTCATAAATAATTTTGATGGAAAAGGGTTTTAAAAATGCGTGAGTGCTGTTATTGTTGATGTAGCATTATCGTTGATGTAGCTGTCAGTTATAGAGACAGGTTTAATTTTAGATCATGATTCACAACCGCAGGTTATTTTGCCCCCAAGGGATATTTGGCAATGTCCAGAGAAATTTTTGCTTGTCACAATTAGGGAACAAGATTGCTACTGGCATCTAGTGGGTAGAGGCCAATGATATTGCTAAATAACCTGCAGTGTACAGAATATCCCACAACAAAGTATTATTGGACCTAAAATGTCAGTGGTGCTGAGGTGAGGAAACCTTGTAATCTGCATGGAGAGTAGGTGAATGCAAGCATGGAAAAGGCTGGCCACTCAAAAAATCCCAATCAAAGAGGTCATAGTCTTAGATCATTTTCTGAGCCAATGATCTCATTGTTGCTTTAGCTTGTTTGCTTTTTTGTTTAAGGGTAGGAGAAAGTTTGTAGTCACATCCCAGTTGGGTGTTATAGCTGAATAAATGCTTTGTCATCTGAAGGTTAAGTTTGGCTAGAAGAGTTATCCATCACATTGCAATATCATCTCACACGTGCATTGCTCTAGAGTGCCTGAGCAATGCTGGAGGCTAAGAAAAGCTGCTGATGACCTGAGCAAATACCTACAGAAAGAAAACTCAATCAAGCCAGCTGTTTAGGCCTGAGGAGGACATTGCTCTGCACAGTTTTTTTCTGAGACAAATGAAGAAAGGAGATGAAGGTATTTTAAGGAGGGAAAGTGGGAAGGAGTAACCTGGGCATACAGTGTAGTCCCAAAAGGCAGATGCTGGACCTCTCTCTGCCTCATTGTTCTCATCCTTGCAGGCTTTCTCCATCTCTTTTTCTGTTTCCACTTCTCTTATCCCCACCAGCCCCATCATGGTGTTTAAAAATTTGTGATTGTTAGGGTACAATGAGTTTTAAAGATTAGTTACAATAATTATTAAATGACATTAAACATTCTTTGTTTTTGCCTTTTCATCTGTTTTTCAAACACTGTGTTTATTTTCATGCTTCATTGGAAAACAACAAGGTTTTAAAAATTATTAAGTTTAAATCAAAATTACCTTTTAGAAATCTAAACATCCCAGGCTACCCCAGCCTGTGAAGAAGCATGTGGTCACATTTATAGTAACATCCAAATCTTTTCTGTTCTTTCTAGATCTTAGACCTTCTCCTAAAGCTCTCCTAGTTATGTGCTCTAGTTAGCTGGGCATGTTTTACATGTATCAAGGGACAAAGCTGACCCTGATTGGCTCTGGCTTCATCATGGCTATCTGTTCCAGTCATGGCCACTCTGGATTTCATGTGTTCTGCAGCTCCTCAGCTGGGCTGCTGCCGCTGGTTTCCAGTGTTGAAGTAAAATGAATGCCTTTTCCACCTGTCTCCATCGAACTTGGCTCAGAGACAACCCAGTCTTTCATCAACACAACTCTTTTGGCTTTTGTGCCCAATGCCCCTCTCTAGTGAGGCTCGAAAGCAGCCCATTTGGCCAGGTGTGTATTTGGATAGGAGAGTACAGAAAGAAAAGAATGGGAGAGAAACATCTCTTTATCTTTCCACTGACATTTTTCACCTCTTCCAGAGGTCACTCTATCACACATAGATTACCATCTTAGCAAAAAGAAAAAGAAGAAAAGAAAAAACAAGCACTGCTCCCAAAGCATATGAATCCATGAAAAGAGATACTTTGCAGATGGACATCAGTCATCTAAATATTCTTACTAATAGGATGGCCACACTCCAAAATTCCTGGGGGATACAATTTACATTGTGGTTTATGCAAATGGCATCGCTGGAGTTTTGCAGTGCATGGCCCCAGTAGTTACATGCTGTGGACTTGTTTACTAAATCATCTAAATTCCAGTATTGATCCAGTTGACAAACCAGTAAAGTATCATTCGTAGATACAGATCTCAACTCAAATTGTTAAGAATTTATTATAGCAAAAATCAAGACTAAATCATACACAAATATTGGCCAGAGCTTCATTGCAAGTTCTTACTTCAATATCTGCTGAATATTACCCGAAGACTGACTTCTAGGACTATATATCCTGATTGGATTTTGTGACATCTTGACTATAACTTAACTATGATCCTAACAGATTTGTCGAACAGCTCTAGTATATCTCTAGTTTTTATGCTTTATCTTCTGAAGAATTATTCTTCTCAGAGTTAATACTTTGAATTACAGAATATGTGCTTCTGATATCATCTTTCTGGACAACCACATGATCTGTTGACAAGCATTAGCTTGGTTGCCCCTCCTTAAGCCCCAAGATTAAACTGAGTCTGGGGCTTGGAGTATAACATTTGCTTTGTCTACATTTCAGTTGAAGTTCAAGAGCAGAAAGTGAAATAACATGCCAGAAGACTGTTGATAGGTGTCATATTTCTGGCTCAGTCTTCAATTTAAGGCCTATACAATGATAGAAGTACGAATTTAGGACTGGGAAAAGAAGAAATTTAGACTCACCACAAGAATGTCAACCAGCTAGATATCTTGACAGATTGACATGTTATCTTGAATGAAAGCATAGTTGATGGATATTCTAACATAGGATTGAGCTCCCTAACCACAGTCTAATCTCATTTTAGGCCTTAAATGCCTCCCTGAAATTTGTTTTGTCAAAAATATTTGTAGTTTGGATTATATTTTATTACTGACTTAAGCATATATGCACAAAACAATGTGTAAGAAGAAGAATTCACAGTGGCAGCTCAGTATTCCAATGAAGAATATTTTCCTTTAGCTGGTAGAGGAGTATGTCCATCTCTCAAACTGATAATTTAGTGTGTAGCATCTCACATAGTATGTGATGGCCTTTAAAAGTGTTCGTGTATTGTAAATTTGCTGCCGTTTTCACTTCTTTATTACTGGCTGTCATTACTCACTTTAAAAAAAAATTTAGACTCACTGGTACATGTGCAAGTTTGTTACATGGGTATATTACATAATGGTGGGATTGGGCTTCTAGAGTAGCCATTGCCCAAATATTGAACAATGTACCCCATAGGCAGTTTTTCAACCCTCAATCCCCCAACTCTCTTCCATTTTGTAGTCCCCAGTGTTTATTACTTCCATTTTTATAAACTTGTGTACCCATTCATTAGCTCCCACTTATGAGAACATGTGATATTTGACTTTCTGTTTCTATGTTGTTTCACTTAGGATTATGGCCTTCAGCTCCATCCACATTACTGCAAAGGACACGATTTCATTCTTTTTTACAGATGCATAGTATTCCATGGTGTGGAACATATATATCACATTTTCTTTATCACTCACTTTAAAGCGTCTGGACCATGTAAAATATCACACTGACTATGCCACTTATTTTTTTAATAAAGGTGACCACAAACTAATACAAACCTTCTAGAGATTTTATTTTTTGTTTCACTTAACAGTAATAGGCTAAATCTTTACTTTCAGTTCCTTAATCCCACCCATGCTCTGTCTCATGAGGATCTTCATATATATATATTCTTCTTTCTGTTTGGAAGATTCTTTATCTCATCCCCACTCCATCACCCCACCAGTTGCTGGCCTAACTTTCCCTGAGAAGTCTTTTTTGATTCTTCATCACTGGATTAGAAACTCTTACAATTCCAAAACATCCTGAATTAACCCTTTTTGTAGTGCCTTTGATGCTAATTTGTAATAGTTTATTTCCTTTCTATCTCCCCAGTAGATTTCAAGTTTCTTGAGGGTGGGGGCATTAAACCTCTCTCATTCACTGCTGTCTGCCCAACTCTAGTCTCATGTTGGGAGCATACAAATACCTCGATAAATGTTTATTGAATGAAGACTTAAATAATTCATTGGCCAGCTATCCATAGCTATTTCTTATACCTAATGCCGAATTGCCAATTGAAAATACACCTCCTTCCTTCCATTTTTTCTCATCAAGTGAATATTTGAGACATTTTATCAGGGACGCAGGAAGATGTCTTTTAGTTTGCATTATGTTAGCATGGCAATAGTCCTCCAACGAGCCTGCTTTATTCAAAACAACACATACTCATATTGGATGACTCTCCTGATCTTGAACCTGTAAGTGGAAACGTACTTAAGTTATGTGCAGACCAATATAAGCATGTACTTGAATTTTGTGTTAACCCTAGATCTGATAATAGAGACACTTGAAGCCTTTTATAAATAAAAAACATGTTAATAAGTATATATTTATTAACATTTTCTCTTTCCATTTTATTGACTATGTGGCTGAAGTATGACTAATTTGATCTCTGGCGGTAAGCAAATGAATCATTTTGGCTGTAACAGAGCACTAATAGTCTTACCATCTTAGCTAATTTTTGGTATTCTGAGTTCTTAATTGTATAATAAAATAATTACACTGTGACTCAACCATTTAAATAGAAAAAAATTTAACCAACATTCTTAGAGTAATTCTATTAGAGAATGAAAAATGGCTTGCTATTAGTTCGAAAAGATCTGACTTTAAGGAATGAAGAGAGAAAAAGAAATCCTTTTAGGATCCGATTCAATGTTTTCAGAAACAAGATGGATTTCCTTTCAACATGTTGGAATAAAAATGGAGTTCTTTCTAAAATCATGACAAGTTTTATCTATGGGTATGAAATTTTAAATAGGAAGAGTAACAGCAAGGGATGTGCCTTTATCCAGTAACACAGAGATAAATGATTATGTTAAGAGTGTGGAGACGTAGAAAATGAATCATTGTTGAAAATGCTTAGGTTTGCACCTCAGAAGACTAAGGATGTAGTTCCCAGACTTTCTGTCATAGAGGGCATATTTTTATAGTAAAAATTTCATGAACTGTTCCCTAATGATGAATAATAATATTTCTAATGTCTTTTAATTAAACACAATAAAAAGGTAAATATGGTGTCAAACACTACTTGAAAATAATATTTGTTTAATTAATAACAAAGTATCTTTACCACATTTGAAAAATAGTGGTTCAAAAATGTTCGAGATCTTATTTAGCCATTCAACACAAAATGTTTCATGTGCAGCTGGATTTATGGACCCTTTACAATAAATTCCTAACTTTTGGAGTCTGTGATTGTAGGTTGGAAACCACAGTTGGGACTAATAAAAAGTAATCTCATTTTTATGAAAATTACTTCTAATATACATGATAGGACACATTAGTCATTCCTTAAGTCTTCCTTTCTATTGCACAAATATATGAGATTGTTTATAATCATCTTTAATTCTTTTTCCCTAATGTTTCAGAAGTTTAGTTGTCCACCTTTATTAGACATTAAATGAGTTTTTTCTTAACGGGACAATTCACTGAAGACATGTGTCGGCTAGACTGCAGACTCTCAGGCATAGCTGGATATGCCATAAACAGGGATAACTTCCCTGTTTTTTCATTCATTATATTCATTGTAATCATTTCCTAATTCATTGAACTTGAGATACCTTTGATTGTAGATTATTTTGTATAACACAAAGAAAAACATTTCTAATTAAACTCTGACACAATGCTTTGATATTATTTGATTTTTCAATTTTATGCGTGTTAAAAGAGATGGTTTACAGTTATTTAGACAGCTTTTAATTATATATCACCATTGTGCATTTATAAAATGAAAAATATATATGAACTCAGTCGGTTTAGGTATTGCTAAAACCTTTTTCCATTCAAGGTCCAACTTTTCTACATTAGTTGCTTTTCAAAAGCATCTGTGTCCATCTTCCCCCAAGTGGTATTGTCCTATCACCAGTGCTGGTGCTGAAGCTTTGCTTTCAAGTGTACTATACCTGTGTGTGCATTTTTTCCCAAGCCGCTGGCATCCATTCTGCCACCTGAAGGTGCTGAAAAAACATTTTCAGACAACTGCGATTCATCTTCCTTCCTCAAATTGTTCTTAAATGGCTTGTTTAATGAAATGACAAGAAGTTGCTGTGGCCCAGTCATGCCCCTTGGAATAAACTGTGTTCTGTGATTTATAGGCAACCATTTTTAGACAGCTTTTTAAATGGCTCCCAAGGATCTTCATCTCCTGGTATTCACACGGTTATATAATTCTCTCCCCTTGAGTATGGGTTGCACCTAGTGACTTGCTTCTAATGAATAGAATTTGGCAAAAGTGATGAGTGACACTAATGAGATTAAGTTACAAAATACTGTGACTTCTTTTTGGTTATCTGACTCTGTCTCTCTTTCTCTCTCTCTCCTCTCTCTTCCTCCTTCTCCCTCTCTCCCCTTCTTGTTTCCTGACTCTAATAAAACCAGCTGTCATGTCATAAGGTACCCTGCAGAGACATCACTAGGCAAGGAACTAAGAGAGATCTCTGGCAACCAGGCCTCACTCCAGTAGCCATGAGAAATTGAATTCAGCCAACAATCACTTGACCCACTTGACTGAGCTTGGAAGCAGATCCATCACCAGTTGAACCTTAAGATAATCACAACCTCAGAAAACACCTTGATTACAGCCTGTGAGAGTTCTTTAGCCAGTGGACCCAGCTAATCCACGCTTGAACTCCTGAGCTACAAAAACTTTTATATGATAAATGTCTTCAGCCACCAAGTGGTGGGATAATTTGTTATGCAGCTATAGATAACAAATGCAGGCAATAGCAACTACATAATGAATGTCATCTAGCTGATAGCAGTCATAAATTGTCGTTATTGATTGCAAGATGCATCTCAATTTTAGCAATTTAAAATGTGGATAAATAATCTATATTTTAGAATAAATGGAGAAGTCGAGTAGTTTACTTGCCTGTCTTCCCCATTAGCATGATAACTCCTTAAATGAAAGAACTGTGGTTTATTCAGCTTTGAGTGTCCATGGTGCTCAATCCATAAGAAATGCTTTATAGATGTTTGCTATTTACCACTGGACAAAAAGACCTAGCTAGAGGCAAATCCTGAGAATAAGAATTTCCTCATTGTCAGGGTTTAGCTGGGTATGACTCATACCTTAAATGCTCCTTTTAAAAGTTCCAGTCTATGCTCTTTTTAATATAACAATGCCACTCATTTCATTTCTTCTTCTGAGTGTATTACTCCGTTTTTATGCTGTTGCTAAAGACATACCCAAGACTGGACAATTTACAAAAGAAACAGGTTTAATGGACTCACTGTTCCACGTGGCTTGGGGAGGCCTCACAATCATGGCAGAAGGTGAGAGGCATCTCTCACATGGCAGCAGACAAGAGAAGAGAACCTGTGCAGGGAAACTCCCCTTTATAAAACCGTCAGATATTGTGAGACTTCTTCACTATCATGAGAAAAGTACAGGAAAGACCTGCCCCCATGATTCAATTACCTTGACCAGGTTCCTCCCACAACACATGGGAATTGTTGGAGCTACAATTCAAGATGAGATTTGGGTGGGGACATAGCCAAACCATATAACTGAGGTTTAGCAATACCCTCATGGACGCTGAGGACATCAATTGAAGTTGGACTTTATGAATAATATTTCTACTTTAATAATTACATGATATTCTTTCATTATTTTGATTAAAATCCTGTAAGAACATATAGAAGTTTGCCAGCAAGGAAGTATTCTGTACCTTAGCTTTTTTGGAAGATGGAATAATAATAATATATTAATTTATAAGCACAGAGAATTAATTCCATACTTAGAAAGTCAGATTGCTCAGATTAATCTAAGACAACAAATTGATTTCTGTGTGCAGAGAGAGTCAACATTTTAGTGTGTGGCAAAAATTCAGCTAGTAACTTAAAAATTAAGTTTTAAACTTGGAGCTTGTGTTGATTCAGCTATGGACAAATATAGGTAGCATGCTTTTTGCCCCATTATTTAACAATTGCATGGATGTTTATTTCCCTCATTATATCCTAGGCTCTTGAAGACAAGGACTATGTGATATCAATTATTGCAATGGCAACAAGAAACCTTTTTGAGCATTTATGATGCGTTAGGCACTGTGTTAATCTCTTTACATGTCTGACTTCATTTATTCTTTAAAACCACCCCATGAGGCAAATAATATATTTAGATTAGATAAGTGAAGCTTTGCAAGGTTAGATAACTTATCAATATCACTCAGCTATCAAGTGGTAAAGTCAGGATTTGAACCCAGTGCCATATTTCCAAAGTTCATCCTCTTAGCCACTGAGCTTTATTGGTTCCCTCTTAGTTACCATTGTATTCCCAAGCACTTGACATGTTGCCTTGCGCATAGGGTGTGCTTAATAGATATTTGCTGAGCCAAAGTCATTAATACATATCTGTTAGAATCCTACCATCTACATACTAGGCGTTGAGTTAGCTAACTGAAAGAACTTGAGTTGCTTAACTGAAAGAACTTTCTAAAATTTTAAGTTGGGGGGTATTAGTACTGAACTTACATCCTTTATATAGCAAGTTCTACAGGGAAATAAGCAATCCCATTCTAAAGAAATGTGATAAATTTGTGTGAAAAATAATACATATATATATATATTTTGCTATTTTATTATAGTATCTTGAAATTACCAGATTAATTGGAAATTTATTTATTAAATATATTTCCCCTTTTCTCTTTGTTTTTGAAATAAATTTATCTAGGTTATAACACCATGTCTGGGTTTTAGTTTTGAGATGCAGATATGCTTCTGAGGAATGATAACAATGAAATTCATCTGAGAATGCTGTAAATAGACTGATATCCTGTTTCTCTGGTGGATGTTATAATGATGCAATAGTTTTAGATCTTGAATATAGGACTTTGTAACAAATTATCCTTTAAGGACTTTATTATCCTATTTAATTAGAGATGAACTAGATAATTTATCTATTTCTATTTAAATTTTTTTATTAAGTAGATAATAAACAAGTGGTATTTTTGTTTGTAAAATAAATGGCTAGAAACATTGTTGCAAAATATTTAGCAACTGAAATTATGTTGTAATATTTCCTTTTTTTTTTTTTTAGACGGAGCTTCCCTCTTGTCACCCAGGCTGGAGTACAATGGCATGATTTCGGTTCACTGCAATATCTGCCTCCCAGGTTCAAGTGATTCTCCTGCCTCAGCCTCTGGAGTAGCTGAGATTACAGGCATGCATCACCATGCCTGGCTAATTTTGTATTTTAGTAGAAACAGGATTTCTCCATGTTGGTCAGGTTGGTCTTGAACTCCCGACATCAGATGATCCGCCCATCTTGGCCTCCCAAAGTGCTGGGATTATAGGCGTGAACCATCATGTCTGGCCATATGTTGTTATATTTCTATATTTTCAAATAATATATACTTACTAGAACTTACTAGAGAAGACCCTCAGATTTCCAGCAAGGCAAGTTCTAGAGGTTCTACTGATAGATCCCAGGAGGCCCTTTTAAGATGCAGAGGAAGGAGACAAGGGCAGGTGATTCTGTGACAGAGTAACCAAGGAGGATGGTAATACTAATTCCTCTACCTTGTTCTTTTCCCTCATTGTTCCCTTCCTCCTTCTCCCAAGGTTGGAGGGATGGGAGAAGGGTCGAAGGAAGGGACACTAGGCTGAATTGTAGGAGACTAGATTTTCTTGGGCCAGACGTCTGAGGACTGAAGGCTGTTTTCTTCCTTCCAGTCTTTCCATCTTTCATTTTTCCATCCTTTCAGTAATTTATTTATTGAAAAAATATTCACTGAATGCCCATCTTATGCTAGAAACTATAATAGGTATACTGGCTACGGTGAGAAATATAAAACATGTTCCACCATGAACAAATTGTTTTTTGAAATATTTCAATGGGGGAAATTCGGCTTGCAAAGTGTTCCTTACTTTACACAGTATGTATTTCACATTTTGTGAGGAACCCAGAAAACAAAAAGCAAAACAAATAAAGGTGGTTCCAAGTTTTGCTTGTTGTGTGTAGAAAACAAACAGAATAGTGCACCAAGAATAACAATGAGATGTGGCAAGAGCTGCTATTACAGGGTGAAGAAGATCAGGGAAACATCTTTGTGGTGATGTTTGAACTAAGACTGAAAAATGAGAATGAGTTAACCATGCAAAAAGCTAGGAAAAAAGCATTCTAGGAAGAGAGAGCAGGCAATGAAGGGCCTTAAAAGAAGGAATAGATTGGTGTGTATGAGGTCAGTGTAGTTGGAATCTGTTTACAGAGCAATTGTGGAACAAAATGGGATTGGAGATTGAGGCAGGAGTAAGACGAAGGAGACCATGTAGGAAAGAAGTTCACACTTCTAAGTGCATTAGTGAGTCACTGGGAAGTCCCTGAAGAAAGTGAACTAAGGAGCTAATTTGTCTTGATGTATATTTTTTAGAACCCTCTCACTATTGTGTGAATACAGGGTTGGAAAGGAAAAAGGAAGGAAGAGGTCAAGCCACTCAGGAGACTATTGCAGTAATTCAGGTGGCAGACAAAGGTATAGACTAAGGCATAGTCAAGGAGAGGGACTTGAGACATATTTGGAGACAGAACCAATAGTAAATGCCAGTGAACTGGATGTTTGTGTCTTGAGTACCTGGGTGGATGGTGGGGCCATTAACTGAGTTGAGGAAGATTAGGAGAGAGGTAGAATTGAGGAAGAAAATCAATGGTTCCATTTTGGGCATGTTAAGTTTGAGATACTTTTCAGACACGCATGTGAGGATATCAGGTGGGCATTTGGAAGAGGAGTTAGGATTTATGATGAGAATCTGGGACTAAACACAAACTTTTGAGGGGCATTGGCATACAGATGGCATTTAAAACCGGAGTCTTGGATAAGCATAGCTAAGGAAAGAGTAGAAGGAGAAGGCAAGAAGTTTCAGGAGTGAACCATGGGATATTCCATTATTTGTGCTAGAGAAGGAGCTAGCAAAGGAGACTAAGAAGGGGAAGCTACTAACATAGGAGGAAAACCAGGAGAGCGCACATGATGGAAGCCAAGATAAAATTATGCATCAATAACTCTAAAATGGCATACTAAAAATGTCTAAAGACACTGCAGAGAGAGTTTTCCATCACCTGTTGACTACTTCTAGGGCTCTGGGCAAAATGATTGATCTCTTCCTTAGTCTCTATTTTCTCTCATCTTTCTCTGACATTCTGGCCTCAAATTCAAAGCAGCTTCTCTGGGTTGTGAAGCAGGTTGCAAAATTTCTTCTATTTCCTTCTACCCCAACACAAGTTCCAGTTCGTTGGAGACTATTTTAGCTGGATGTGGGTCCAGTGAAAACATCATGGTGTGACCTTTGTAGGGACATGGATGAACCTGGAAGCCATCATTCTCAGCAAACTGACACAGGAACAGAAAACCAAACACCGCATATTCTCACTCATAGACGGGTGTTGAACAATGAGAACACATGGACACAGGGAGGGGAGCATCTCACACTGGGGTCTGTCGGGGGGAAAAAGGGGAGGGACAGCAGGGGGTGGGGAG